>WWET01002116.1:103734-118126 GCA_011038615.1 Limnodynastes dumerilii
ATATATATTCTCAAAAACCTCCTAACTGGAGAAGCTATGCACATGCAAACAATACTTAAATAGCAATATAGGGTGCCAGGCTCAAATGTTAAATAAGCAATAGTACAAAGCATATTAATACAACCCTAAGTCAGCACACCAAACAACGACATTACTCAAAGAATATCTGAAGAAGTCATTTTACTTAGAAAGACTGTCATTGTAGACACATGGGGCCTGATTCAGACCTACGCTCGCAAGTGATTGTACGCTGGTCGTAAGCGTAAAATCGGCAGAAAAAACGCACTGCGCATGTGCAGAGTGACAACTTCCGGTCGTACCAAAGACCTTTTCGTAGCAGCGATTCAGGCGTCCGTATTCTCTGCGTATTTTCCCTAACCCGCTTTATTCTTTGCGTATTTTCCCTAACCCGCTTTCCCTCCCTTATTAACTTACCTCCCCCCCCCCGCCTTCATTCAGTTACGGTTTCGTAGCTCCAGCGAGGAACGCCCCCCTCGCCGTAACTACGCAACAGTTAGGGACGCCCGATCCTAAGCATCGGGTTTTTCTAGCTACGCCGGGCAACATCTGCCCGGCGCATGCGCAGAACGGCAGAAATGGCGTTCTTACGCATACGGCCGCCATATCTAGTGCAGCGGCTGTAGCTCTGAATCAGCCCCATAGTGTACAAAATTTGTGCAAAAAACAGTATAAGCAGCAATGATTGTATGGTCCTCAATAACAATCCTGGAGCATATCACCCATCAGAGTTAAGTCCGTCCATGTTAGCCGGACAACTGTTTCGTGCTTGAGCCGTCGTCAGGGGATCAGAGCGCGCATACTGCTCATACCTCGTGTGCTACAACGACCGTCTTTCTCAGTAAAATGATTTCTTCAGATATTCTCGTTGTTTGGTGTGCTGACTTGGGGATGTATTAATATCCTTTGTAATATAATATATATTTTTTTTTCTTTTTGTATGCTTAGGCATAGAGGAATCACCAAGAATAAGAAACTAGTGAACTTTCATTATTATACTTTGTTCTTTACTTTACCGCCATTCATTCCCTCTACTTCCAGTCATTAGAACCGCCATTCATTCCCTCTACTTCCAGTCATTAGAACCGCCAATCATTCCCTCTACTTCCAGTCACTAGAACAGCCATTCATTCCCTCTACTTCCAGTCATTTGAACCGCCCTTCATTCCCTCTACTTCCAGTCATTAGAACCGCCATTCATTCTCTCTACTTCCAGTCATTAGAACACGCATTTATTCCCTCTACTTCCAGTCATTAGAACCGCCATTCATTCCCTCTACTTCCAGTCATTAGAACCGCCATTCATTCCCTCTACTTCCAGCCATCTGAACCCCAGTTCATTCTCTCTAATTCAGGCCTTGGTATTTTCTTTGCTTCTATCATGGCCCCCCTTCCTCCCATTCAGTGACCAATATCTCTATTTCTAATTCATTGCTCTTTCTAATTCTTCAACCTGCAGACTAATCTCCCGTCCTTTTACCGACGCTGTACCCATAGTCCTCCCATGATTGCATAGCTGTCATTTTCCTTTTAACCCAATATACAAGAAGCCAAAACGATAATACATTGCTGTACAAAGGACGTGTCAGCATGACCAAACATGACCTTCAACACAAGTCAAGTGAATCATACACTTGCTAAATAATGGAGTGCACAAAACAGGTCTTCCAGGTCAACAAACACTCTGCAGTGCACTGGTGGTTTATAGACAGCCAGAGAGGGAAGAAATAATTACTTAGCGGGTTAATTAGTAACCGATCCATCTCCTCTTTGAATAAGCCATCATATTTTATCACGGTTTTCTCAATGGAAATGGCAAACAATACTGAACAACAGTTTATTACCACTTATCACACATTCTATCATGTGATATGCGATCATGTGATTCTAATCATGCGATATATTATTAGTAGTGTGTGTGTGTGTGTGTGTTTGTGTTTGTGTTTGTGTGTGTGTGTGTAGGTAAGTAAAATAGATTGTGAGCTGATTCAGAGCAGGTATACTTTGATAGAATGGCCAAGTATCCTTCTGTGTATCTTTAGGATTGGATTGACTGCGCAGGCGTAGTAACTTTTTTTATGCAAGTTAAGTAGGATTTAGGTACAGAAGTCCATTAGGCACAGATTTAAAAATCGTACTTCGTGACATACGTACGGAGGGGCGGGTTGTCTTCCGTATGTGGGAAGCTATGTGAAAATTAGTGGGAGGAGGCATTTAAATGTCCTTTTGAGGGTGCGGTTAGTAATGTATGGACGTAACTAAGCAACTTAGGCACGTAAATACACCTGTAGAGTTAAGGTTATCCTATGGAGTCTTAAGTCACCAAAAATCCGTACGTGCGAGGGAAGTGTCACGGGTGTTGCCTTGCAATGTACGTGCGTATATTTGTGAATCCGTGCGTACTTATTTCTCAAGTGTCCGTGAATCCAGTCCTTGGTAAGGAGTATATACTTAAGCAATCAGAGCTAAGACCTTTGCTAGGCTACGGAATCCATTTACTACAGTAAACCAGGGTGTCTACCCAATACAGAGAAGACATTGTGTTATATTTGCATGGCTTTCTAAATAATAACATGCATCAACATACGTTACAACTGTTATTATGATTTATAAAGAGCCCCTGAATAATGAAGAGAATAACTTATTGGGAGCGGATTCAAAGTTAAGGGGCTGGTTACAGACTTAAGTAAGTGCTTGAAATGAGTTACTCCTGGGCTAAACCATGATGATTGCAGGGGGAGTCAAGGTAATTGTATTCTTTGCATGCAGGGATATATCTTTGAATTGCTTACTGCACACAGATACTGACCAGCGTTACTATCACACTGTTATTTATCACCTCTCATCTCTAATACTATTATATTATTACACAGATACTGACCAGCTTTACTATCACACTGTTATTTAGACTTGGGATAGGAAACATCACCTCTCAACTCTAATACTGTTTGCACCAGATGAAATATGACTCCCCCTGCAACCAACATGGTTTAGCCCAGGAGTAACCAATCTCAAGCACTTAAGTCTGGATCCAGCCCAAGGAGTAAATCCGTATAGCAGCCTCTGTAGCGGGGGCTAACATGCGGATTTTGGTATCCATCAATCCATCGCAGGAAAACAGGGAACTCTCCCTGCTCCCCTTCATACAGGTGCTAAATCCATGCACAGGAGGACCCTACCTTAAGTATTTCCCTTAAAAGTTTGTGTGAAATACTGAATTGTATGTAAGGGATTAGCCATTTAAAATGCCTATTCACAGCCCACCTACCTTGTACGCATGGTGAATGGGTCCGCCTCCCAGGCGGTGAATGAACTCAATACGGAACGCGGCATCAGACGGTTGCGTCCTGTATGAAGATTCTAGGTGCTGCGTATGCACAGGGCATGCTTTCAGGCTATTTCCAAGTCTTAATCCTGCCCATTGTGAGGGGGGGGAATGACTTTCCTGGGTTGCTTTCTATGCCTTAGCGATGTCGCAGGACCGGATCCAGAATTAAGTGGCACATAATGGACTAGAGCAGGCCTAGACAACCTGGTGTTGTGAAACTACAACTCCCAGCATGCTTTGTAAGGTATCAGCTATGCCTATGTAGTTAAAGTAGGGAAGTGTAGTTTCAAAACACCTGGAAAGCCACAGGCTGGCAAAGCCTGGACTAGTGTGTGCAATCTTAAAGTCGGTGCATGCGAGGGTAACACAATGTCCTGGCACGCACAGACCTTCTATGCTCCAACTCCTACCTTAAATCTTACGCACCCAAATGGGGCAGGTTGTTAATGCAGCATTGCATGTAAGCCCTTAAATTGGCCATAATCTAGAGTGATTATTGAAAATCGCATAAAATCCCAGAATATCTTCACGATTTTCCACTAGAGTCCCAAACGATATCGGAGCCATACACTATACTGTTCTCATCTACTTTTATCGTAGATGACCATCACATTTGACCATCCACCTGCCGATAATTTTCATTTCTCGTACTAACACCACCAGCATTTTATCGGCGAAGATTCAACAATTATCGATTTTACATTTTATCGTCTGCTTTGATCCGATTTAAATTAAAATGTCAAAGGATCAAATAATCGCCCAAAAGGGATTCTTGGACGATTTGAGGATCGTCGAAAAAAACGTTACAGTACACTTGAACGATGTTTCATCTAATAACACTATAATTGCAAGATTGGGCCGATAATCGTTCTAGTGTACGGCCATCTTTACTCTACGATCTTCATAGATTGCACCACCCACTGCGTATACACCAGGTCTGCTTGCGGACAGTCAAAAACTGTTGCGACACAGAATGCAGCATCTATTGCGCTGCATTCCATCCGTAACAGGCCTCTGGCGCAAGCGTATGAAAGCCCTGAAGGGGTTCTTTTGCATATGTCATGCGCAAGTACCCGGTCATGAAATCTGGATCCAGCCATAGGACCGTATTCAGAATTAAGAACGTCTGGTAACGTCTGGTAATATCGCAAAATGATTTCTATTTAGCGCGCATGTGCAGACCATGGAGTTACGAAGCATAATTGGAAAGATGCGCAAGTAAATTCCGTGCGACAAAAAATGCGTGCAAACATAAAAGGTCGGACGGATTATTAACAAGTAGGCGTCAGTCGGAATGTAAATAGCGAAAAATTGGCGGTTGTATTTGCGAACGTTTCACTTCTGTCACATACACGTGCGCTAACGATAAGGTTGCTCCCATAACACGGAAGTGTTCTGAAATTCATTACTTTTGCAAATGTACTTATTTTGTATTAACGTACGGATGTGTTACGAACGCACGGAAAAGCTTCTTAAATCTGAATCCGGTCCATAGCTCCTAGTGAAATAAATTGTATATAGAGTGACCCTCTTTAGATTATATTAAAGAGGAGGCAGTGGCTCACTACAGATTCCTCTGCCATTAGTGAGCTAAATAAATTAGCCAAAATGATGTATCTGCACTGATCATTGAGATGGTAACCTTTTTTAAAACTATTATATATTTTCACAAGAAGAAAAACAGAAGGTCTGTAATTAAATCAGCAAAAGGACACAGTGATATACACAGGAAATTCATGCGGACATAATAATTGACTAATACACTGACTACACTTGCTGTAGACTGACTGATTCCATTCCTTTTATTAATAAAGGGTGGCCTGGCTTGTTTGTTTACATCATAGGATATGATTCAGTCTATTCCCCAAGAGTAAACAAAACCAACTTATCTTCAATCTCCTTGTCTTAGGATGTCCAATCCTGTGTATGAGAAATAAGATGGCCGCTAGCCTGTGTGCCTTATTTTAAGTGCACCTGCTGTCACCAACACACAGTGGAGGCAGCCATTTTGTGCGCATTGTCGAAATTTTCAGAGCTGTCGGATGTGTCATATAAAGAACATATTACAAAACATGATAAAACAGGGCTTCTCGCATTGCACCCCTCTTCTATTTCCTCTTATAAGAACTCCCTTTTACGCCACCTGAGCAATGCGGCAATTGCAATGATTCCGTCCCACTGGAAGTCAACCTACCCCGCCCGCCCACACCCACACAATTAAAGATTTGGATAGACAGGATTGTGGATGACATTACACTTTCGGCCACTGACAGATTCCAAATTTACCTCAATCTGGTTTAGCTGGTTGGAATTTAAGTTGTCTCCTGAATTTACCACCCTACTCTCTGCTTGAGGCAATCCCAGGTACCTCCTTATCCTCCATGCTAACTTTTCCCCTTTTCTGTCTGCAAAGATGTATCAGAAGACAGCAATCTATTTGACAATGATCTATGTTTTAAACCTAAATTGACTGTAAAGTGTTTTGGCGAGCCTGGCCCATATCCCCCCCCCCTTTATTTCCACTCCCCCTTTCATCATGCCTATAAATTACTTGATAACCGTATTCATCAGCACCTGACACCTCAGGTTTTCCATAACTGAATTCCGAGGCTTGCTGTATGGCTATCTGCAATCTGAACATCAGCAGTTCTTCATATTTTTCTTGTCTATTTTAGTTTTCCTCGGTTTTTAATACTTTTAATAATTGTTATTATACGGTGTTAAGATGCTGATGGTATGTCCTGTTATGCTTTATTTGAAAATAAAGAATTTATAATAAAAAAAAAAAAAAAAAAAAATAAAACCCCCTTAATTCAAAAAATCATGATAAAATAGATTTTGGTGTGTGATTGAATCTCTTGGTCAAACCTTCCTCCGCTTAGCATCTACTAGGGAGGAGGTACTAACTTTTGCTTGGTGCTAGCTGCAACTTAAATTATGGTTGCCAACTTTTACACATCAAAGCACTTGTGATTGCACTAAAGGGGTGTGTCCTGTGAATAGCTCCACCCATGGGTGTGACTAGCGCTGCTAAGAAAACTATTTCTCAATAAAAAATGGCGGCATCAGTGACTGTTATATTAAATTACATTACATAACTGTAGTGATTGTTAAAGTCAGTGGATAAATAATTCCAGTGTTATTGTGGAGACTGAATAGGAGATCCGCTGACTTCTTCACCTTTATAGAAAAGATAAAAGTACCTGACACCAAAGCTGATTAACAAGAGACCAAAGTGTAATTTTTATTTGTCTCCATAATGGAGATCATGTTGTCTTCAATAGCCATCAATCTTTAATGACATCTTGGCCTCCATGAAAATGGCCGCCTCCAGAAGCCAAAGCGGGGAAAGAGGACACAATCTGATATTTAGGGAGAGTAACTATGACTTTGATCGGACTCTAGCACATATTACAATCTTGTACTGACAGACCATGTCAGCTCCCACTCCTCTCCGCATGGAAGGGCTCTAGAAGCAGCAGATGGGAAGTAGGAGGGTGCAGCTTCGGTTGGTACGCTCTGAATTGCAGTCTGTCATAAAACCGCACAAACGGAGGGGCTTCTGGTATTTGTTTTGGGAAAAGGATACACAAATAGAACTGCAGTGTTATATTTGTATGCACTCATCAAATCTATACAAATCCAGCATTATAAATAGGAGCAGATGACAGAATGGCTGAGGTATCAGCATGTCTGATTTCAGTGGAGGACACACCATATTCATTCTTCAGACTGATCTTGTAAATGTTGGTGTCTGGGGACTGAATAGCGGATTCCGGGCCAGATTCACAACTCCGTAAGTGTTCCACATACGCCCCTAATTTCCCAATACTAGCTACTACGCATGCGCGGTAACTATTTTACGTAAGCTACGTCTCGTTTCGTTTTTAAAGACCGCATAGACGCAATCTACGTAACGAAACGATACGTAGATTACGTAAAATAGTTACTACACATGCGTAGTAGCTAGTATCGGGAAATTAGGGACGTATGTGGAACATACGGAGTATTGAATCCGGCCCTCCATACGTTAGCCTTCGTTGCGGAGGGTAACACAGAATTTGCTATCCAGAATTCTGTATGTGTGAGAGGAGTCCACGCCCCTTGCTAAACCCTTCTATATGCAGGACCGTGCCTTTAACATCCCAAATGCGGAAGGGAACATACGGAATGGTGGATTAGTACCTAGGCGCTTTGTAACGCCCCCTACTGTACGATTACCCTTCTTTATCCCATCCCCCATGCATATACCATACGTATGGCGAGTGGGCTGCCCTCCCCCTGAGGACACTGAAGTTTTGCACAGAATGGATGAGATGAGATACATGCACTGTGCATGTGCAATACATACAGACAGGCGATTTTCATGTGTATTGTCCGGATAAGGCCCTGGGAGAGGAAACTACAGGTGCAGAATAAATGCACAGAGCTGGAATAAGTGTGAGATACAAGGATCCCATGAAAACGAAAATGTATTAGAAACCGTGTAAGAATCGTGCAGATGTTACCATAAATGTGCATATTAACCACCACCATTCACACAAGATACACATATAGAAACAAGCCTTAAGATTCCATTTTTTCCTTGTTTAAAATTTAAAACACGCTCAATGTCACCCCCAAGAAACAATATGCAAAAGAAAAAGACAGCTACTAACAAAGAAAAAACCAATATTCCAGCTGCTCCCAGGAAAACTAAGTCCTTGTAGAGGCAAAAAAAAACAAACAAACACAAGAAAACAGGCAGCCTTTATTTGTAATGGTCATTAAAATAACAAAACCATACTATTCTCCCCTAGTGACATAACAAATACCCTGTCAATGTAATAATATCCCTGTTGTGCTTAAAATTAGGTGGGGGGGGGGGAACCCACAAATGTAAAACCAATGCAAAAAACAAGTTATAATGTACATAATAAATAATCCAAGCATTGGCATAATTAAAGTCTCAAATAGATGAATATATACACATGTCACGTTGCAGCAAAAGTTGGACTTAAAGAAAATCTAAAGTCAGTAAATGTTGATACAGAAGTTAATTAGAGACTTGTGTATTATTAACAACCAATTACAAACTTGTTTGAGATGTCAAACTATAATATTTAGTTATAATATAACCAAGTTATAATACAAAGTTCTATTATATGAGCATTAAGTCGTTGTTTACGCACAAACTGTTCTGTCCTCCGAATATAGTCGAAAACTCAGAACAGTTAAAGTGCGTAGACACTGCATCTACACCCCGATGGGTCAGTTTTCATCTAATAACACATGATCGAAGGTGCATACACACTCTTGTGATATCGAATGAACGGCTCAAAAGTGAAAGGACGGCCCAATGATTTCATAGGTGTGTACCTAGATGTTAAATTTAAACAGATATTCTGAATGCTTATGGGCTGGATTTACACCACCAGATGTATTGCATATATGCTCAGTGTTTACCATATTTTACTACTGCGCATGCATAGTAAATTTTTTTACGTAATCTATGTATTTTTCGATACGTAGTCCGTTGGTGTAAATCCGACCCTATATCACTTATGAATTGATCACATTGTATTCTTTGGATAACAATAGTCTACATGTTGTAAAATGAGTGATTTTGTTCTCATGTAAATAATCGTTTCATTAATGCTCCAATAAAAAAATGTTTTTGAAAATGAAAATAAATAAATAATATTAATAAAGAAAAATGAATAAATCAAATGTAACAAGAGAAAAAGAATAGGATGAGCGCTAGAAAATAACAAGAATGATCTTTTAGAATTAGTTGTATAGAGCCCCTTAATATCGAGAGGTTTGGGATGTTTACCAAAAGAAAAAACATAAATAAAAAAATTAAGAATAAATTAATCATTAAATGCCTATAAACCAATCCTATAAAGCAGCAAGCTATGAGTGTGTGCTGACAACCGAAAACATATAAATAGAAAAAGGTAAATAAGCTGCGCTTATTAGAGGAAAAAAAATACAGGGAATTAACAATGTAAGTTGCAACTCTATTAGTTAATAAAATTATTTTAATTGATATAAAAATTCAAACGTTCCACACTTAGACCAAATAAAACACACTATACAATATAATATAAATTGCAAGGTATGAAACCATTCATTAGAAGTCCCTAGCACAGACAGAAATCCTCCTATATTGTTGCTGTGATAATTTAGAGCTTGTAATTGGACAGCGATAGGTGTGTGGGCAATTGTAGGTATAGATACAATACACAGTCCCAGGCAGTAGAAGAGAGAGAGATAGATAGTGACGGCAAGGTGTATATATTGACAGTGTTAATAACGTTACCAGCTGGTTGGCAGGGTCCTTTAGGAATACGAATCTAAATAAATAAATAAATAAACCATCCCCCCCAAAAAAGGCATGAAAATTCTCTAACTCACCGGAGGAGGCGGCTCATGCCATAGCGCGAGGCGTAATGCAGAGGTGTGTTGTGTTGGTAGGGCTCTCCATAGGACATGTTGGGGTCCAGGGATTCCTTCAGCTGAGGGTTGCCTTCATAGATTTGGTAAGCTAGGTGCTCATCCCCATTGATCAATGCTTTGCGGAACTTCGTAGTTGCGTTTCCCATGGTGGTCTTGAGACTGGCACTTCTTTACCCAACTATCAGCCTCTTACCAGGGTAACCCCCAGCATAGCACCCGCTCTAGAAAGAAAAAAAAACAAATGGCAATGAAATCGGACCCGGCAAGAAGGCTGCGGAATACACCAACTGCAGGATTCTGATGAAACACAAAGGTAAAAGATTTATGAAAACTTTAACCAACTTCTCATGTGTGAAATCCTGCCCTCGCTAGAGGAGCATAGATGGGATTTCATCAACCAGTCATTTGGACACTCAGTGAATGGAAACCAGATCAAAGCCTTCCTGTCATGAGACTTTGCACAAGTGCTGAGGATCCTGAAAGACTTTGGAGAATATATCTTCATAAAGGGACATAAAGTGCGAGACTGATGCTCGGGTTTTGGGCATCCCCCTCCCCACAAATTAACAGCCACCTGTAATACAATTAATACAAGGGACTGTCATACATTACAGTATCCACGTGATATTATATATATATAATGAGGTAAGCTTATATATATATATATATATATATATATATATATATATATATATATATATATATCTCACTCTCTTTGTTTTACCCCTTGTTCCATATTGTGTACTCTTGGCACTTACACTTACAGTGTCTATTGTACTTTGTAAATTAAAATAAATTAAAATTTAATCGCAGTAATGAGCGACTGGTAATCCTTGTGCCACATACAGCCCAGATTTGTAACATACCTTGTAAAGCTGGCCACACACTAGAGTGATTATTGGCCTGATCTTGCAATAATTATGTTTATAGGCTGAATTATTGTTCATGTGTATAGTAACAATTTTTTCGCTGTTCATCCAGTAATTGTTCAAGAACCCCTTTTGAATGATTATTTGATATGTTTGATTTAAATCAGGCCAGAGTGTATTTACGATAATTGTGAAATCTTTGCCGATAAAATGCTGATGACGTTGGCACGAAAAATGAAAATTATTGGTAGGTGAATGAGCAAATGCGATTTTTATTTTTATTTTTTTTAATAGGTATGGAAAAATATATATATTTTTAGGTATTTAAAGGTATATTTAACGTATCAACTTTAAAAGTAATGTGCTTTCTTTTGGAGGTTTAGAGGTCTTAATGGATTTTATATTTGTCCTGAAAATGATGCGTTGTGTGTGTGTGTGTGTATATATATATATATATATATATATACACACACACACATTTTGTATTTATATATAGTAGTATATATTGTATTTATATAGAAGTGATTATAAGGCAATTAAATGTACCCTTTTACATTGCAACATAAAGTATTTTTCAGTACAGACGAATAAAGATTGCAAAACATTTAAGGGGAGTCTAGCACATACAGACTATAATTTGTTAACCAACTTAATATTCACTGACAAAACGTGTAATATATATTCACTGACTTGGTAAAACAATTTAATTTTTTTAAGATATAGCAGGAATAGAGGTCATGGGAAGAAAAGCGCCATAACGTAAACTGGAAAAACATATTTATGGGTTTTTCCATACGGAGATGACAAAAATCTACTTCGCAACTTATATCTTGTCAGCACATAACGCTCAAACGGCTTTGAGCCGGGATAGAAGGGTGTGTGTATGTGTGTCAAGTAAAGTTAAACAAGTCTGAACTGTATGAAAACAAATAAAAGCATTGTCGGTCAGCCGGTCACAAAACAGGGCCTCAAAGAAGTGCCACGAATTTGAGTATAACTGTCCCGATCAATGAGGCATCCTAAAATACCTTACACGGGTGCAAAAACAGCTTGGGATCATTAAGAGCAGCTATAGGCACACAGAGAATTGGACCCAATACAGAGTTTAAAAAACCTGGGCAAAACCATGTTGAATTGCAGGGGAGGCAAATTTCACCTGATGCAAACAGCATTAGAGTGGAGAGGTGCTGTTTCCCAGCTAAAGTCTAAGGGCCAGATTTACTAAGATGATGGTTTGGAAAAGTGAAGATGTTTCCTGTAGCAACCAATCAGATTCTAGCTCTCACTTTCTGTTTACATACTAGAGAATGTCAGCTAAAATCTGATTGGTTGCTATGGGAAACATCTTCACTTTTCTAAACCTACAGCTTAGTAAATCTGGCCCTTAATAACAGTTTAAATGTAAAGCTGGTCAGTATCTGTGTGCAATTATCATGCAAGTAGTCTCCCCGTATGCGAAGAATAAAATAAATTTGACTACATCTGAATTTCAACATGGTTTTGCCCAGGTGTAACTTTCCACCTGATTTATGCTTATTTTCAAATTTTGGGTCTGGTCCATTGTCACTGTTAGATGGCTGGTCACATTACTGTACTCTCACTGTTACGAGCACTGGTTGGATAGTTTGATCAAGAGACGCAAGATCCAACATTCTATGTCCTTTAAAACACTCATGATCATCAGGGTTGGAAGACTTATACTGCTCTCGCATCGCCACCTCGGCAACAACCTGGGTTTTTGAACCCAGGCTACTGCAGTGTCCCAATCCTTTGGTGTTTTTTGTAACCACACCTTTCTCACTGGGCAATTTTGGTGGGTTTTTGAACGGTGTCTGCCCTGTGAGATTCAGTTTAAGGACCCATGTCCCTAATCCCCCAATCACTTTTCTTCGATAAGACTCAATAAAAGACTTAAAAAAAAAAACCTGGTCCTCACCTTTTAGACTGAAGGCTACCCAGGTAGAACCCTCCAATTGTCCCAAGTCATTAGACCCGGGTAGAGGCAGTCACACCCTTTCACAGTGAGCCATGACCCAGGTTGTCAAGGCTTGTTGCTGTTGCCCCAGTGATATCCTGGGTTTTTGGCTCAGTGTGAAAGGGGTAATAGTGCTAATAAACGGTCTGATAAGAAGCATCGGAGGTGTTGTCCAACCATTAATATTTGCTGGAATGTATTAGGTAAGTGAGAGTTAGAACATAGTTACTGACTTTTACTTTCTTTCTGCCCTCTGAGAATTCCCGGAGGGCAGAAATGCCAGGACGGGACTATTTTACACATATCGTGCCCTGAAACCCCGCACCCCGTCTGGCAAAGCTACACACTATACTTTCACTATGGATGGGGAGGGGGCTTGAGTATGCAAATCATGTCATTAAGCCCCGCCTATCCCTAGTAAAGCTATATCTGCTGCAGAGGGCAGGACTTGAGGCCGCGATTTGCATGGCATCATGGCCTCAATTCCCTTTGCGGGACATTTGTCGCCTCTCCCGAGATTCCGAGAGAAATGCCAGAATTACAGGAGTCTCCCGGATATTACAGGAGAGTCGGTAACCCGGAGCTAAAATCAAATTTTCATTAAATGCACCCCAAAGAATTAAAAACACCTAATTAACACAATTTGTACAGAATGGATTTACGCAAGTATGTTACTAAAGTTCATGTGTGAGGGTAGAGCACTCCCCCTGCGCTTTCCTCACATGGAGCTTACGGGTTTAAGGCCCTACCGTAACGTTTATAACGTGGCTAAGAGTCACGTTCGTAATGCTGGGTCTTAGCCAACCTTTACTGTATGATTTAAATACCTCCCCCCCCTGCCCACCATGCATAGACCACGTCCACATGTTCGGCTGTCATGCCCTGCCATTAGCGAACGCCCCAGCATTGTGTATACCGCATTGCGATGCTTATTAGACGCGCTCGCGCATGTGCAGTCTGCTCGTACCGGATACTTACGCACATGCCCATGCTCCCCTGCCGTTATTAGGTCTGGTTCCGGTCCAGTATCATGCCATTGGTTTAGGCTGCTGCCGATAACTGCATTTTTTTATTTTTTTTTTGGTCATCATATTTTACACAACTTTAACATTCTAAAAACAGACGGCAGACAAAGGCCTCTTCTGTCAGATCCTGCCATATGCCGGCTATGACCAATTACAGCAAAAGCCACAGAGGACCCTGGGCACACAAGCACGACAATGCCCCCGGCTTCTCTCCCATTCCAGGGCAATGACATAAGCTGCTTTGCTTAGGACCCCGTTGTCTCTTGGGTCATATGCCTAAAACTCATCAGCTGATTATTCACCACATGTTCCATCCCATATGGCAACAAAAAAAACCCTCATAACCCTCGCAAGACATGTACCACGGGCACAGATGTCTATTTATAATGGCTGCTAGACTATGAACAGCTGTGGTCTACATATCCCTTTTATTAGGTGGTAGACTTTATATCAGATGCCAGTGTAGAGTTTGGGAGAAAGGGCAGTGTGCAGCTCGACTAAACCATTTGCAAAGTAAGGGGGGGTGCTAATTAATTTGAAATCTTTTGCACTCAGGGAAAATACTTTACTATTGCACATAGAACTCACACACCGCATGGATTCATGTTTAATCTATATAATTTATATTAATAAAACGGTGTAAGTGTAACTCTGAATCAGACCCCCTAATGTTAGTTGACATTATGTAAAACTGGAGATGTTCGTTGCAAAGTACATCAATATATTTACACTCTTT
>WWET01002116.1:123496-139202 GCA_011038615.1 Limnodynastes dumerilii
GCTGAGGTGAGTAAAGGGGGTGACGGAGCCTCATCTCTCAGTCACCCCCTTCACTCACAGCAGCGCCGCAGCAGAGTCTGTGACTGCCTCTATCCGCAGCATCTCTTCTGATAATCAGAGAGGAGATGCTGCGGTGGAGAGAATCAGTCACGGACTCTGCTGATGTGAGTAAAGGGGGTGACGGAGCCTCATCTCTCCGTCACCCCCTTCACTCACAGCAGCGCCGCAGCAGAGTCTGTGACTGCCTCTATCCGCAGCATCTCCTCTGATGATCAGAGAGGAGCTGCTGCGGTGGAGAGAATCAGTCACGGACTCTGCTGAGGTGAGTAAAGGGGGTGACGGAGCCTCATCTCTCCGTCACCCCCTTCACTCACAGCAGCGCCGCAGTAGAGTCTGTGACTGCCTCTATCCGCAGCATCTCTTCTGATGATCAGAGAGGAGATGCTGCGGTGGAGAGAATCAGTCACGGACTCTGCTGAGGTGAGTAAAGGGGGTGACGGGTGAAAATCGAATTTACGATTTTGGCCAAAATTAAAATCGCCAAAATTTAAAATCGCGAATTAATCGAATTAATTCGATTAATCGCCCAGCTCTAATCCATGTACACACTGTCCAATGTTATAGCAGACACAACGTCCAATCCATGTACACACTGTCCAATGTTATAGCAGACCTCCGACCTGCGTTTGCTAAAATGTTCGCCTGTGCGTGCACTCTATTCCAATCTTCGCAAGACTGCCCTCAAGGGTGGAGCAGCATGAGGTCAGAATCAGGATAATAATTGCATAATACAGTTCTGTTACACTTGTGAATTGTCGTATGATAGACGGTCAGGTGTCCTGATATTTAAGCAGATTTATAAACCATATATAAGCAGACAAGGCACCCAGGATTAGATGTAACGAACAGTTGTGTGGAAAGCTAGACAGTCCTAGGCTGAATTGGAAAAGAACTGGAGCTTAACTATTAACTATCAACACTGGATAAAACCATTTGTTTTAAGTGAAAAAAAATGTAAATCTTTAACCTAATAATGCTGAAATTACTAATGAAAAGAGTTTTATTTTTATCAGTTAACTACAAGAAAGTGCAAGACAAACTTTATATTATATATTTATAGCCCATTTACCCAGTGTTCATTTTTAATGGATATAAATAGCTCCAGATCCCTGCTGTCCGAGTTCACACAATATCCACAGATGTTACCGAGTTTAGCAGACTGAAGTACCAGTATATTTTTAAGCACTTGTCATAACATATTTCACATTCTTCTGACATTTTATAGTAATTAGCATGTCTTAAATAGTCATTTACTAATGCAAGCTGTCAGAGTGGTGAGCACAGGACTGAATTTGGAACAATTATCCCTAAAATAAATAAAAAATTCAGATTTTAATAGGTTTCATAACCTGGACTCATCCAATATAACGTTCCAAAAAATGTGTTCTATGGAACTCCAAAATGCCAATGAGCATGCCAATTCATGTATACACAATGACGTGATTTACCATCAGACATCATAAATCAACCGCAAACCCACTGCACCAGACCAGATAGGTGATGGGAGACTTGGGGTCAGACTGCAGGAAGGGGAGTCTTAGAGCAAGCAACCAATCAGATTCTAGCTGACATTTTCTAGTCTGTAATAGGAAAGTAAGAGCTAGAATCGGATTGGTTGCCACAGGGAACATCTCCACTTTTTCTTTCACGCAGCTTCGTAAACGGGCCCTTAGGGTTAATCTGCGGGGGAAGGGATTCTTTGGGTCACCATTCGCCACCGCATCTTCTTTCTTTGGTAGATCGTTTGCTTCTCCTCGGAGAGGCAAACACTTTCGAAAAAGGGCCGTTCTCAACGGCGACCCACATCCCATAAATTTTTATATACTTGCCCATATTCCCACAAAGTTGGAGGAAATATCTGTCCAATGATTTCGCAGACATGAGACATAATGGAACGATAACACACAAACATGGGAGCGTGCACTAAACTATTGTCCAATCCTCGTTTATTGTGCGATCGCCACGATAATTGGAGGAAAACGCGGTTATGTGCACCCAGCTTTAAGCTGGATACATACTACAAGGTTTATTAACATCATCGTTCCAATCATGATGTGTTTGGAACGCTATCATGTAAGTATGTACTCTGAAACAATCATGTCTCATTGGGCCTGATCCAGACCTACGCTGTTACACCGAGCGTTCGAACGTTAATCGTAACAGCAGCTCACTCCCCCTGCTTAGAGCGTATTTACACTCCCTTACGCCGTCTGAAGGCTACCCTAACTTCAGCCGGCGTAAGGGAGTGTACCTAACTTCAGCCGGCGTAAGGGAGTGTAACTACGCTGGGACGGCGGCGTTACTACGATAATGCGGCCCTCCCAGCTTCATTACCCTCCCTTCCCCCGCCTCCCTACACTAACCTGAACGTAGTAACGCTGGGGGACGCCCCCTCCACGATCGGGCGTTGCTGTAGCTATGCCGGGCAACATCTGCCCGGCACATGCGCAGATCGGTTTTTAAGCGTAGGCCTGGATCAGACCCATTGTTGCAAAGTACATCACATCGTTTAATTGGATCTCTTAGAACTTGTAATTTTACAGATCAAACAATGTCACACTGTAGGCTGTTCTTACTATCGTCACACAATTCTTTTTCCACTTCCTGTTTTAGGCCCGCCTTTGTGGGCGTGCATATTAAAATTTTGGTTGAAGCAGGGGGTTATGGGAGAGAAAATTACAGCTCTGCGGGTAAATCGTGTGTAGTGTGTAAGGCAGCATCAAGAGGCTAAGCTGAGCATCACATTGTGGGTTTAAAGTAATTGCACGATTAAAGCAAAAAAAAATAAAAAATGTGCACCGAGTTGAACTCCAATTTCCTTTTTTTTTGTCTCCTACATGTATCTGAAATAGTCTTGAGCAGAGGCTTCAAAGTACATAACTGCGGCCAAATGCAGACACAAACACATGGCTCTTGTGTACAGCCTCTGCTGACTATTTGTTTTGGCAGCATCTGTCTGAGCGGTGATTTGTGTTGTCATATTTTACAAGGTCTGGGAATCGTGCCCTGTAACACTGCAGTCTTGTAAGAATGGTTTCAGTCCTTCACAAGGTGCTTTTGATCTGTGTTTACATTAAGCACCTAAGAGCAGCATCTGATCTGCTCAGCACCTGTAAACACGATGATGGCATGAAACTGGGGATTATTCTATTTATTTATTGATTTTATTATTTTATGTATGTATTTATTTTTAGCTTTTTTTGTTGTTGTTGAGTTAATGACTTTGAGCTGCCGTCTCTTGACTAAAGCAAAATGACTGCACTACTACTGCTGCACTGATGTCGTTTTCCATTCACAAAAGACTGCATTAAAGTGCCCGTAGGCGCTGAGTTTCAGAAGTCTGTTTCCGTAAGAGCATTCTTTCTCATAATTGAATTTGAGGATCTGGTTAGTCACCTAGAACAGTGTTCCCCAACCTCAGTCCTCAGGGACCACTAACAGTCCATATTTTCTAGGTTTCCTTAAAGAATCACAAGTGATATAATGAGCAGCACCTGTGGAGCTTTTAAAATGTGACAGTTAGTAATGAACACACCTGTGCTCCAGCAGTGACACCAGGAAAACATGCACTGTTAGTGGTCCCCGAGGACCGAGGTTGGGGAACACTGACCTAGAAGACAAAGGGAATTGTGGACCGGATCCAGGGATTTTAAAGCGGATCTCCACTGAACCCACACATCTGAGTGAGCAAATGAGAGACAGCTCCCACAAAACCTGTATGGTGTACCAACAGACGGGCCATAAAATAGCGACTGGTCCAAAGTCTGGATCTTTTGCCCGGCCGTTTCCCCGCCCGTATTTTACATTGTAATATTAAACTCCTCCCACGTGCTCTAAAAAAATAATTTTTTGTAAAAAGGATGCACCGATTGTGTATTGATCGCAGTGCTCGGAGCATACACAACTCTCAGTGTGGATACAGTCCTGTATGTTTAATATAACAAAGACCCTTATAAAAAGACAAATAAAACAACACACACTCATATTTTTTTTCTCTACCAAAATAATTTCTAGCAAATCAGCCAAAAATATACAAAATGGCTTCACACATTATAAATATTCAGAGCAATCTTCATGTATATACATATACAAGGCCAGTTCACCGGTTTATTTCACCTACATTAATGCGATACAGACAAAGGCCTCCGAAGGCACTCTTGCAGGATGGATATTAACGCTTATTTATAAAGCGCCACAAATTGTATGCAGCACTTTATAGAGAACATTAAACATTCACATCAGTCGCTGCCCTATTGGAGCTACATACTAAGGTCTCTAACACATTCATACACAGAGTAGGGTCGAGCCAATTTACCTATCAGCATGTTTTTGGTGTGTTTGAGAAAACCAGAGCACCTGGAGGAAACCCACACAGACATGGAGAGGACATACAAACTCCACACAGATAAGGCCTAGTCCGGGAATCAAACTTATGACTTCAGCGCTGTGAGGCACAAGTGCTACTCACTGAGCCACCGTGCTGCCTCATTCAATTACTTGAAGTAATAATTCATGCATAACAAGGGGAAAGGTTTACAGGTGCCTGAGAGCTGGAGACATATGATGGGGGATACTGGGATCTGGAGTCGAATAATGGGGGCTACTGGGGGGCTGGAGAGACATGATGGGGGATACTGGGGGGGCTGGAGAGATGATGGGGGATACTGGGGGGCTGGAGTGACATGATGAGGGATACTGGGGGGCTGGAGAGACAATGGGGAATACTGGGGGGCTGAAGAGACATAATGGGGAATGCTGGGGGGCTGGAGACATAATGGGGAATACTGGGGGCTGGAGAGACATGATGGGGATATTATTTCCCATCATTTTGACAGGCCTTTCACTAGTTTCATATATTTGAAAAGATGTGCGGTCTTGTGTTTTAATGTTATGGATTATGAGCCCCCTATGTGTGAAGGGAGTGCATACCTCGCACTTACAGTCCTTCCACATTCAGAACCCTACCTTAAGTTTCCATGGAAGGGTCTCATACGCAAAGTCCTCACTGTATATGTATGTGTTCCCCCGTTCACCATGCCCTTATGCATTGGAACACAGCGTTTGTAAGTATGTAGCCGGCAAGCGCGCAGTAGGAACGCACAGCTGACTTACCCATACGGAATGCGCAAGTCAGCTGTCACTCTTGTGTGGATCTGCTCCATGGTCTAAAGGACTGGATGCAGAATTATTATCGACAGCTGATTTATGCAAGCTGTGTGCACAAATCAAGTTGTGCAAGCAAGCAAGATGTAATGCGATGGAACTCTGAGCGCACGGGAACTGGTTTCCTTCTGCATATTAGGGCATGACAACCCTCTGTATGTTCCATTATACGCAATGTTCAGGGGATGCAAAACTGCAAAGCATCAAGTATGCCTTTACCATACATCGCTTAAGGAAGGCTTCTGGACACGTAAGCTAGCTAAAGTAAACACGCAAGAGGGCAGTGTCATGGGCGTGTGACCTATAGCAACTGTGCACACGGAAAATCGCTCCGGATCGGCTCCTTTACCTGCTGCATGGGGCATCCGAAAGGCAGATTCATCGCAGTTAAGGAAAATACAGGAATTTTTGATGGTCAAAACATTTTGCACTTCTGGGGCCAAATTTACTAAGCTGCAGGTTTGGAAAAGTGGAGCTGTTGCCCATAGCAACCACTCAGATGCTAGCTGCCATTCTCTAGCATGCAATAGTAAGATCTAGTTGAGATCTAGTAACTGATTGGTTGCCATGGGCAACATCTCCCCTTTTCCAAACCTGCAGCTTAGTAAATCTGGCCCCTGGAATTAGATAGCTTGTGTACATCCCACAGGTGTAGGCTGCCGATGAGCCAGTAAATAATAATGTGGCCAGACACTGCCATGAATAACGTCAAGGCAGCCTCACTATCGTTATAGGGAGGAAACAATAGCAGGTGCTGGCTCATAGAGGGAGGAGGCACGCTGCTTTTCCCATCTATGATACTGACCCATAACAGCAAGCTCCCAGGGAGGTCTGTGGAAAGCTCTTCTGACCTGTCTGCTGGTTACCAGTCCTGCCTAGACAATGTCTCTAGAAGAACATTTCTTTGCAGTGAATATTCATTCAGGTTCCCGTAATGATCCATTTGAGGTAATGGGAGAGAATTAATTTCCGTGCGTTCAATCTCTGGCTCTTTGCCATACAACTAATGTATTTGGCATTGATGGAAAAGCCTTTAACGGTCTGAAACCTGTGGACATTACAGTGCGCAGCCAGATCATTCAGATGAAATTCTCATCGTAATATTTTTGTAGGAGGATGTTTATATTTTTAAGGAAAAAAAAAATAGATGATTTATTTTCTCTGTCCCCCACCAGCCACCCTATGACATCAGAATCCCTACTACTTGGTTAAGCCCTAACGTACGATCCACCATTACGCACCAGCCGCATTTCAGAATGTGCGTATCCGTAATGGTTAAGGCAGCTCCCAGGGGACGTGCGAGAAGAACGAACTACCTCTGCAGGAACAAGACACAAGATCGCACTTGGCACGACTTCGATTCCACTGCAGAGACTTAAGAGTACAGTGCGAAACGAATTCAGTATCTGGTCCTGTATGTTTAGATGTATTTGTATAAAACCATGGGTAAAGCCAGCACACAGACAGGCAATGCTTGGGATTCCTTCAGATAAAGTACATTTTAACCGGTCCAAACTTCATGCAAATAGAAACTACTAATGGGTACTGAAAGTTTGGCAAATGTTGAATTTAGGGCAACAATCCATTTATAATGGATAAACAGACATCAATTAAAATAATTCGGAAAAAATAAGATCCATTGTGTGTAGTTCTAAAGTCTGGAGACATTAAAGCGGTGAATCCTTGTATGCTGGCATTATCCCATTATGTTAATGGAGGTACAGGATCCAGCCATACAGTAGAAGCATTGAAGCTTCCACTGAATTTCTTGAAACTTGGCAACTGATTGGTGGAGGCAAATAGAGCAATAATTTGTTAGCTGAAGACGATTGGCCAGTGTATAGTTAGGTTTAGTCAGCAAATAGGGAGGTAAAGTCTTAAGTGACCCAAATGACTAGGGTCAGTATAGTTAATTGGGCAGACTGGATGGGCCATGTGGCTCTTACCTGCCGTCACTTTCTATGTTTCTAAATGAAACTTTAGTATGACAGCAGCTTGGGCAGTGACCATTGATGTAGGAGAGTAAATGCTAGGACCATGCAGTAACCTAGGAGAGTACTACGGAAAGCAGAGAAGGAACTCGGTCTAATGTTTTCATTGCTTGCATTTGTGATGTCGCTGGAAGCCGCCCCATTGACTCCTATGCTCTTAACTTTCTTTAACACACCTAATAGAGTTCACAACATCTAAAACTACTCACAGTACAGCAAATCTCTAACCATGCAAAAGATGTAAACAACCCTGATGGCCAGATTTACTAAGCTGCGCGTAAGGAAAAGCGGAGACGTTGCCAATAGCAACCAATCAGTGTCTAGCTCTCACTTTCCTATTACATACTAGAGAATATCAGCTAGAATCTGATTGGTTGCTAGGGGCAACATCTCCGCTTTTCCATTCCTGCAGCTTAGTAAACCTGGCCCTAAGTCTTTATAATAGGGTCACATAATACATTGACCCAAACCACTAATGCATCTTACACAAGTGTTACAAGCTATAACAAACAGGTCTACACAGAAACATAGCAGAGATCCACCAGTGAATCCAACCCGTTTCCAGGTCACCTGCTCAGTGAGGTCTGAAGTCTCTCTAAGCAGCATGATTGACATCACGATACAGATAATTGTGTAATCACCATGGTTTCGGACAGCTTCCAATACTTCTGTTACCGGCACATTCTATCATTACTGTTGGCTTCTGATTTTCAGGCAGCATCTGGATGTATCCAGTTACATTTACTGCAATGGGTGTTCATAAAGACATGTCAAATCATGGGGAAAGTGGTCAAACAGTGGAAATAAGGGATCAAAACAAAGATTACTTCTTCCCCTTGACCGGGATCTCTGGCCCAATCAAGAGGATCTTTCACACAAGCAAACTCTCTTTTGGTTCCTTGTAACGATCATATGGATGTCAGCACTCCACTTCCCATTATATGAAATTTATTGGTCTGTTTGTTGGTCCCTCTTCTAGTTATGCATTCGGACATTAATATGAACAGTCCCGATTTGTGGGTCACAAAATGGGCAGGTTTTACAGGAAAGAGGGTGTGGTTTAAACAAATAAGGTCGGTTGTGGGCAGACATTGGTCAGAAAGGGGGCAGAGCTTATTCTGAATAAAATGAAGAGATTAAATTACGTTATTAATACATTGTACATATCGTTAGCTTCTAATGTTACATCCAACTCATGGATAATTAAATAACTTGAGAATTTAAACACGGTCAATGCTGACACGTCTGCTAGCAATAAATAACAAGCAGCCCTTGTAGTATATTGGACCGGGGTCTTGCGCACTCTGCATTTCACTACAGGACATGAGTGCACCTCTGGCGGCTTCCATCGTGGATTGGGTTAATCAGGATCCAGGCTTCCGCAGTGGTTGCCCCTCTGGTGCGGCCATTTCCGAGGGGGCAAGGGTGTAAAATTGAAGGTAGAGTCCTGGACATAGACGTCTGTACATGAAAGAGGAGTGGAAGCCCCTGGCACATAAGGACGGAAGAATCGCGCCGTATTCCACTAACGGAACTCCACCGCCGCTGTGGACAGAGGTCCGGATTCACAGTTGCGTAGTTGGTACGTAGATAGTGTAAATAAGCTACTATGCATGCATAATAGCTCAATTATTAAAACAACATACGCAAGACGAAAGCGGACCAGAGTTCCTCCACGACGTCTTCTGGATTAGTGTCAGATGCATCTTCATAGCCAGGAGACAGATCTTTCATATAAACGCATCAAGACTGGATCACGGAACAGCATGTAGTTCTAACAGAATGGCTAATCCACATGTTTTTCCAGTATATCTTATTTCTCAGAGCTTGTTTCCAGTCACTATATTCTCTGAATAGCGCACAGCCTCTTAATTTGTAAATATATTATGTGTTCTAATAACAAACTGCACCATTGTTTTCCTGGCCTTCTGGGATTTATTACCAGGAAGCCAGACAGAGAGGAAACTAAGAAATGCAGAATAGGAGACAGAATGGATATATATTATTTTATCATTATTATTACATAAAGTTTGAAAACCCAACTTTATTTTAATATATTGTATTACTTTTAATGCTTTATTTATTTTAATAATAAAATAATAATAATAATAATAATATAAATAATAGGCAGAACAATAAGAAATAAAGAGCATCTATTCAGCGTTATCACCTAATGTAACTTATCTGTAAAATGTATGAAAAAGCAATCCTCTTACGACTTAGGTAAAAATAGGTTTCATAAATTTTGTTTGACATTTGAAGCTACAGTTTTCAGAGTGGATCCTGACAGGAGACATAGTGGACGGTGCCCTTAGAATTTTTATTATGTTATAGACACAGAACGCTGTAGAAAGGGGGGTATTATTTTGTTTATCTCTCCCAAGATAACTAAATGTAGCTCTGATTTTATTTGCCTCACATGATTATGCCACAATGAATAGATCTCTCCTTTCATCTGAGTATACCAACAATAAGCAATGATTTATAGGGTCATGTCACAAACCGTTGTGGCACCAGAAATTCTAAATTCTGAAAAATGTTATTAGTTAACAAGCTGTATAAAGATAAAATAGGATATTAGATTGATTAATGCTGCGTACACACTAGAGCAGTGATGGCTGACCTGTGACACTCCACTTCCCATCATGCTTAGTCAGGTATCCGCTATGCTTTTGCAGTTAAGGCATGCTGGGACTCGTAGTCTCACAACACCTGGAGTGTCACAGGTTAGCCATCACTGCACGATTATGGTGCAGATCACACGATAATCAAGAGATGGCTCCGACATCTTACCAGTATGATCTGTCCAACGAAGCTGCAGAATCATTAGTAATTGCATGGCATCGTGGGATTTACATTTTGAAAGCTCCTAATTTTTGCGATCAACAATGACCTGGAGAAAACTTCAGTGTGTACTGACGCACAATCTTCATTACAACGATTCCCATTCATATTTCTGCATAGCGCCACCTTGTGGGCAAGCATAGCATCGCAGCAAAGAGTAATGGAATGAGTTTGAAAACAGCCTCATTAAGCAGGTAAGTTAGTTTTCTGACTATGTGTCGCAACAAGTTGAAATTTTCAGTGTGCACCCAGCTTAAGAGATGCACGAAAAGAACGTCTGGCGATGAAAAAGCCTACCATAAGATATATCCCATCTCATTCTCTCAGATCATCATAAGATTTACAACTCTCTTCTGCACTTCATAAATGCTCCGATTCCCGGTTACAGGACTTCTCTCGGGCTGCATCCACTCTCTGGAACAACATTCAAATTAAGACTATCCACTACTCTACAAACTTTCAAGTGCTCCCTTAAAACTCACCTCTTCAGACAAGCTTATCAAATTCCTCAACCTTCCTAAGCTTTATATACCATATTAACAACCACTTTTGCCTTCCTTTTACATTATTAACACAAACCTGCACACACTCTTTATATTCTAAAATTCCCTCATCTCTGTTACTAACACGGCTGTGCGACTGATCATACAGAGCACCGTTACCATACACCCTGTCTCTCTCCATAGTAATATCTCCTCAGTCCTGGTAGTAACACTGCTATGTGACTGATCACACACAGCACTGAGCACTGTTACCATACAACCTGACTGGTTCCATTGTGATATAAAGCACTTGCCTTTATGTATCAAACCCACTGTCTTACAGAGCGTAAGCTTGTGAGCAGGGCTCTTACCCACCCAGTCTATCTGTCACTACTCAGTCTTGTTTATACTGAGTGTTAAAATTGTAAAGTGCTACGTAATCTGCTGGCGCTATATAAAAACCTGCTAATAAATAAATACCATAAGAGTTACATGATCGGCAGGTACTGTAATAGGCAGCAATAGTCACAATTCTATCTGAATATAATATAATAAGCCATTTGCAGTTCACAGGTTTCTAAATCTGTATGATTAAGTATAATTTGGTAAACAGTAGCTACAGTATTGTGGGAACACGATGATGCAGTTTTTCCGCCAAATCATTCTACTGTTACAAAACATTTGGTAGTGTTGGACAAACACCTTCCTGCCAAAAACAGATGCCTGCCAGGAGCGATTGGCTGTCACCTATTTCTCAGTGATGCACTGTATTCTTCTTGTACTTGTGGTATTACGATTGCTTCACACATGTGCTCAATATTTATTCTCTTAGGCCAGGGCTCAAGAATGCATAGTAGCTCAATTCTTAAAACAACGGACGTAAGACGAAACTACGTAACTGTGAATACAGACCCATATTTTTTAACAGACCATTTTATATGAGCATTTGGATTTATCCACAGGGGAGGTTACCCTGCAGTGCCTGATCCCTTACCCACTGAAACTGCAAGGACAACTAGGTAGTTTCAGTAGGCAATTTCAAATACAATAATAAAACCTCTAATTGTCTCTGTGCTAAACCATAAAACTTTAAGTCCATATATATAAGGCTATCAAAATACAATTAATAATTTATAAGATGGCAGGCAGCCAAAAAGATATTTGGATCCTGTGTGGCATAAGTCTTTTTCAGCAGTCACAGAGCGCGGTAGGCAAAAGATCTAACTGTAATCCCTGTAGCGGTCCCCCGCCCGGGTTTCCGAGATGCTGCCTGGAGGGATGAAAACGCCGTCACACATGCTGATTCCTCGGTTTGGTGTTGCCCGGGAGCAAGTTATTTACCGTCCTCTGACGCATTTCAACCCTTAGCGAGGTCCTTTCTCAAAGTGGCGACCACTTTGAGAAAGGGCCTCGTTAAGGCTTGAAACGTGCCATGAGTCATGAGTTTGATTTCCAGACAAAGTGCTGGATCCAGACCTAGTTAAGTGCTTGAACTTAGTTACTCCTGGGCTAAACCATGTTGATTGCAGGGGAGTCATATTTCATCTGTTGCAAACAGTATTGAGTTGAGAGATGATGTTTCCTATCCCAAGTCTAAATAACCGTGTGATAGTAAAGCTGGTCAGTATCTGTGTGCAGTAAGCAATTCAAAGATATATCCCTGCATGCAAAGAATACAATTAACTTGACTTCCCCTGAAATCAACATGGTTTAGCCCAGGAGTAACTAAGTTCAAGCACTTAACTAGGTCTGGATCAGGCCCAATGACCGCAGATTTACCCACGACCATGGTGCTGTGTGAATGGATTCAATCTACACTTTAATCAATGTTGGGACAGTATTCTTATCAGATAGTTAGATATGATATAGATAGATATCCCAGAAGTGCAACCAAAAGAAAGAACCTAGACAATAAAACTGAAAAATGTAGATTTTTACCCATTAACAGATCAAAGGAATTGATAGCACCCAGAGTTGGACAGAGCAGAGCCGTTGTGAAGGAAGTCTTTGGATGATTACCACAAACAATGCGTGAATGAATAATACAGTGAGTGCAGCTGCTAGTATAACCAGTCACCTTCTCCTGTTCTGCCTGGGGATAAACTGCCACCACTTGTAGCCTGTGTTCATACCACTGCCGTGTAGCCAATGAACCATTAATCACATTCAGCATCCAGTGACAAGGTCCCGATGATTCACCACTCTCCCGGCAGCCATCATAAACCAAGTTGCATGCTTTCAGCCCCCTTTCCTCGGTATCGGACACAGGAAACACTACATCTTTCATTCACTGTGATAAATAAGCACATCTCCTATTTACTGGAACAGTGAAGAGCCCAATAACAGGCAGAAAAAAACAATGGCGGAAAGGCACCTAAACCCCTTGGAAAAAGTCTACATATTTTACTACTTATATATAGAATTTACACACAGCAGCTCTGGTAAGCCCAAAGACTGAGGCAACAGGTAACAGTGAATCTGGACCTAAATCTACAAAAGGGTAAAACATGAAGAAATAAAATTAATTAAAACATGATCCCCATTTCCCTTTATAGAAGCACAGAATATGAGGCATATAAAAATCCCTTGGGCCATCTAGTTTGCCCATTTTTTTTTTTTATTTTTTTTTTTAACCCCTGGTAACCTAAAACCCTATTTGATACTTAGCTCTTTGTGTAAACTCTGTTCTGTCTATCCCAAGAATGTTTTAAAGTATCAGCCTCCAGCACTGCTCTACTACCCTTCCTGTGATGTCAATTTTCCTCATATTGAGTCTGAACCTACCTATCTCCCTCCAGCATCAGTGCATGTCCTCGTGTAGACGACTGGCAATCCTTTTACACGAGGGTAGTAGTTGGCAGTGGAATCCCAATCGGATCTCGCACAGAGACCTTACATATGCATGAACATAAGGTATTTGCTTCTTGGGATATAGTAGGGTGATTGTCTCTAGAATAGTTTTGTTGCATCTAAAGTCTTTACTCTCCTATACAAAATTGCCACTTGCTGCTATATAGTTTGTAGCATTTATTTGTAAAATTTTGGATTACTATGAGTCATTACCAATAGGGATAAAGAAAACGTAAAGAAAAGATTAGTCACTTTTCTGTTACTGAACAAGGAAGAAAGATTACGTAAAATGCATCTTGTGA
This sequence comes from Limnodynastes dumerilii, assembly GCA_011038615.1. Classification (NCBI taxonomy): domain Eukaryota; kingdom Metazoa; phylum Chordata; class Amphibia; order Anura; family Limnodynastidae; genus Limnodynastes; species Limnodynastes dumerilii. Next base: position 137,189 of record WWET01002116.1, read on the forward strand.
AGCAGCAAAGTGAAGACTGATCTGATGGGGTTAAGGGCTGGTAGACTGTATAACAGTGATACAGGAGACCATTGTTTAATAGGCTGTTTCTCTATCACCTGGAGAGCATTACCACACATTCTCTTTGCATGACATTTACATGACTTGCAAATAGTTCTATATAAAACTATGTGCCTGAAGCTTCTGTCACTGGATCTCCCTCCTTCCAAGAATAAGAAGCTTAGAATAGATGGGCCAATAGGATCTTCCATTAACAGCATGTTTTCATTCCCTTATTAACTACTACATAGAAAGACAATTCCAAGGTGGGGTGTTATGTCTCTTCAACCATATAATAATACATACATAATATGTACAATAAGTACCATAATAATTAAAGTGCTACAACCTTGGGGGGAAAAAAAAAAAAAAAAAAAAAAAAAAAAAAAAAAAAAAAGGAAAAAGGCAAAAGATGAAACACAAAATGAAGGAAAATGCCCAAACCAATGCAGCACCTTTTTACTGTGTGTTTTTTATGGTTTGCATTGTAAATCCAAAGAAATGATCATTTCAACAAACAGCTTTGTAGTACTAGACTTGACTTATAGGTTATGGAGATTAACAACACTCGAAGGAGCAATGTGGAGAACAGGCCCATAACCCTCTACCAAAAACTCAAGTAGGATCAACCATTATGCACATCTATATTGCAGGGCATGCTGGGAGATCCAGGTCTGAGCTAAACAGTTATAGGTTGCTACCCTGGCTAAGTTCAGGTAATGTAGCAATATAAGCAGGCCAATGTTATAAGTATAAATAAGAATTAAAGTTACTGTTGGGGAAAGTGCAAGGAGCTATCAGCTGTAGCTATCCACAACGGTGTTATAGTGACTGCTAAGAGCTGAATAAGGACAAAACTATGGTCACCTTTTGGCCTTCACCACATAATCTCCCCAGTCAGCAGCTCTTCTCTACTGGCAGACTAGTAACTATAGGCAATCCAGTGACAGACAAATGCCAAGATCCAGGCTATCAGTAAGGGGTATGGTTCGCCACTTTCATGGTCTGTCTTCTGGCAGATCTTTTTCGTCAGTCTACCCCTAAAAGACATCGCTCCGGCAACGGCACAGTCTCCAAGGAGTCCAAAGGCAACCTGTAAGTTTTCTTATAAATAATCCTAACGATGCCCTAAACACAACCTAACTCTAGCCTTCCCCTAACCATCCTCATCCTACAGCCTAACCCTCACTTAACCATCTTCGTCCCACAGCCTAACTCTAACCCTCCCCTAACCATCCTTATCCCACAGCCCAACTCTAACCCTCCCCATCCCACAGCCCAACCCTAACCCTCGCCTAACCATCCTCATCCCACAGCGCAACCCTCCCCTAACCATCCTCATCCCACAGCCCAACCCTAACCATCCTCATCCCACAGCCCAACCCTAACCTTTTCCTCTCCGCAGCCTAACTCTAACTTATGACCATTTTTCTAAAAGGCCATTCTCTTCCAGCCTTTTCTGAAGTGCCTGGGAAATCCCTTGCTTCTGCCTCAGTGAGGCAAAGCAATTGATCTTCCCCAGGATGAACAGGCTGCGGCGAATGGTAAGTATAAATCTAACCCCAACCATTTTCCTAATCCTAACTCTCCCCTTACATTGCCCTAACCCTATCCTTCCTTTTCCTGCAGCCTGACCCTAAGACTCCCTTTTTAGTGCTATTAGGCTACTAAAAATTGGGTCGGATTGTGGGGCAGGACAGAAGAGATAGATCTGCACCTAATCGTCCTTTGGTATTATTTGAGCCTCATATTTGTCTTTTGCAATTGCAATCCATTACACAACTAATATTGCTTTTTGTGTTAAAGATTATAAGATACATTTCCTAATCTCTTTTTTGTGGAGGGTTTCTTATTGTAAAGTCCATTGCATTACATTTAACCATCAGAGCCAGTGATTTTGCAGACACAGAGATCAATTGAGACAATAAATCTCCATGTGCCTTCTGAATTTATAACCCCACTCGTGCTAGGGAAA
>WWET01002116.1:162760-179884 GCA_011038615.1 Limnodynastes dumerilii
TACATAGAGGGGAAAAACTGAGGGGACTGGAGAAGCATTATGGGTAATACTGAGAGGGCTGAAGGCACATGATGGGAGATACTGAGGTGGGCTTGGGGCACATAATGGGGAATATGGAGGGTGGCTGGAGGCACATGATGGGAGATACTGATGGGCAGAAGGCACATGGTGGGGATTACTTGGGGGAGGGGCTTTCGAGAGATGATAGGTATACTGAGGGGCTGCAGAAATGTGATGAGGATACTGGGAGACTTGAGACACATAATGGGGATACTGGAGGGGCTTCAGAGACATGATGAAGTTACGGGGGGGGCTTCAGAGACATGATAGAGATACTGAGGGCTGCAGAGACATGATGCGGATACTGAGGGCTGCAGAGACATGACGGGGATACTAAGGGTTGCAGAGACATGATGGGGTACTGAGGGCTGCAGAGACATGATGGGGCTACTGAGGGCTGCAAAGACATGATGTGGATACTGAGGGCTACAGAGACAAGATGGGGTACTGAGGGCTGCAGAGATATGATGGGACACTGAGGGTTGCAGAGACATGATGGGGATACTGAGGGCTGCAGAGACATGATACGGATACTGAGGGCTGCAGAGACATGATGGGGACACTGAGGGTTGCAGAGACACGATGGGGCTACTGAGGGCTGCAGAGACATGATGGGGATACTGAGGGCTGCAGAGACATGATGGGGATAACTGGATAACTAAGTGCTTACAAGGCTGTGCTTCTATTGTATTATTGTTACAAATGTTTTCTGTTTTCTGACTGCATTGCATTTTGTTTTTTTTACTGCATTCAGGTTACAAGAATGTTGAATTTATTGTACAGTGGTCGGAAGGATGCAGTCTGTATTGTAAGGTGGCCTGTATGGTATAGCGGTCACTAGGATAATGTTGGTAATGTTGGTAATTTGTCCCTAAGATATATAGTCTGTATTGTGTTGCAGTGTTTAGGATGAAATGTGATTTGTATAGTGGAGATTAGAATGCTGCCTGTATTGTATAGTAGCGGCTTTGATATGCTTTTTTTTATTGTTTTTACAAGATTGTGTTTTATGATGCTTACATGGATACTATACTCTAGTAACTATAATGATAAATTGTTAAACAGGTAGACGCAAATTTAAAGTTTGTAGGGAGGCGCCGAACACCCTAGCACCATCCCTGCATCTGTATCCTGCCCCTGTGCGCTCGACTGTTGGAAGATCTAGATCTGGGAACTTGGCGCACACACATACACGATTGCAAAATACATCCATGTTCCAATACTAGGACCTGATTCACAGTAAAAAAAAAATGCGTCTTTTTAGGTGCGTATATTTAGGAAGGGATACACTGCGCAGGTGTAGTATGTTATTATATGCAATTTACGACTTAAGAATGGGACAGCGTTGAATCACCATTATGAACCGATTTCCTCAGGTTCGTAATCACTTAACAATGAAGGGATGTACCGGGAAAACTTAAGAACGAAGATAAGAAGATTGGGTGGAGAGAGGAAAAATTACGAAATTTGGACGCGGTTAGGCAAAAACGTTCTTAATTAGCCGCCCTACACACACAACTAAGAACCTAAAGATAAGGTAGCCCTATGACATTTGTAAGTCGGTAAAGAAGCTGAAAACCAGGGAGCGTGTAATGGGAGTGGTCTTGCTACTTTTTGTGTATAACTAAAAACCTAAATCACTCTTACGTTTGAATACGGTCCCTAGTAATCAGAAACTTCCCATTTGTGGAGGTCTGATCCAATCTTATATGCTGAAGACTATAGATTTTATATATAAGGTGACAGGTTACATTGATAGAATTTTAGTAATAATATAACTGCTTCATACTTACAAATATTACAAGCAGAATATAATTTAATGGAACTTTCCTCCGCACTTGGTTACAGCAAGCTAGAACCATCACCAGGATTAACGTACAAGGCCTGGAAGAAAGAGCAGTAAATGCCACTCAATATTGGTCCCAGAGAGTCAGTGTCATATGTACCAGTGTCCTGTATCCATGCAAACCAGTTTATAGTGAATGGGAATCACAAGCAACAGGCCTGGCCAACCTGTGATTCTCCAGGCAGGGGTGGAACTACCAATGGTGCAGCAGGTGCAACAGCACCGGGGCCCAAGCTGATACAAGGGGCCTGATCCAGAGCTACGACCGCAAGCGAGCGTACGCTCATCGTAAGCGAAAATTCGTGAAAAAATTCGCACTGCGCATGCCCAGTATGACAGCTTCCGGTCGACCGAAGGACATGAGCGAATAGCGGCTCTGTCTCCAGGTGTTCTGAAACTACGACTCCCAGCATGCTTTGTCAGGTTTTTAGCTATGTCTGTGCAGTCAAAGCATGCTGACACTTGTAGTTTCAGAACACCTGGAAAGTCAAGTGTGGTTTGTCGATTCGGAAAGAAGAAGCCCATTTAGAATGCTGAGCTGCGACGAGGAAGTCATTGCGAGACATCCCCATGAAAATGACTTCCCAACAGCAGCCGGACGAGTTTAGATAAATGTGAATGGCAAATGGAATGTTAAGTATCCCCTTAACGTAACCCTTACCCCAACCCTCCATGCCCTGCAGCCTAATCCTAACCTTCCCCTTAAAGCCTAACCTTCTACCCACCACAGCCGCCGCAACCTTACTCTCACCTCCACTGCCTCTTGCTTTTGGGAACGGGGAACTATAAACCCCATCCCACTATTAATCCTTTATTTACAGAGGTTTTCAAACAACGATACAGCTTCCATTCAGCAGGTTCGAAATACGGCCACTCAGACCGATAACCGCAACCGAGGATGGTCACAGGTTGTCCAAGCCTGACATAGAATGTAACCTGTTCAGGGACATTTCTCTGTGGCGTCATGGAAAACAAGTACAAATTGAAAAAGCTTTTGATTCCCCTAACAACCAATCAGAAGATTGTGTTCACTATCTTAATTAAACTAAAAGAAAGCAATCTGGAGTTTGTTGCTAAGGGCAACATCTGTTCTCTAACTGAAATGAATTTTTTTGATTCAACTTCAACAAATGTTGTATCCTTGTGGCTGCTATTATATAAGTTGTGTTCTGATACTATATATAATAAAGATCACAATAATCAACAAGGGCTAAAGGATAAACTACTTACAGCAGAGCATATACAATGTATGGGTATTCCCGCACCCAGTTCCTCAAAACTTTCCTAGAACAAAATTAAATAGTTATTGAAAGCAGACATTAATATTGCATGTAAAGCCATCAAATTATAACCTTGTGTTATATAAGAATTAGAAATAGGACAAATACACAAGTTCTATTTATTTAATTATCTATTTATTTAAGTAAACGTCCACCTTCAGATGATAAGGAGACAGACAGACAGACAGACAGACAGACAGACATGAGATAAGTAGATAGATAGATATGAGATAGATAGATAGATAGATATGAGATAGATAGATAGATAGATAGATAGATAGATAGATAGATAGATATGAGATAGATAGATAGATAGATAGATAGATAGATAGATAGATAGATAGATAGATAGATAGATATGAGATAGATAGATAGATAGATAGATAATGGATGGATGGATGGATGGATGGATGGATGGATGGATGGATGGATGGATGGATGGATGGATGGATGGATGGATGGATGGATGGATGGATGGATGGATGGATGGATGGATGGATGGATGGATGGATGGATGGATGGATGGATGGATGGATGGATGGATGGATGGATGGATGGATGGATGGATGGATGGATGGATGGATGGATGGATGGATGGATGGATGGATGGATGGATGGATGGATGGATGGATGGATGGATGGATGGATGGATGGATGGATGGATGGATGGATGGATGGATGGATGGATGGATGGATGGATGGATGGATGGATGGATGGATGGATGGATGGATGGATGGATGGATGGATGGATGGATGGATGGATGGATGGATGGATGGATGGATGGATGGATGGATGGATGGATGGATGGATGGATGGATGGATGGATGGATGGATGGATGGATGGATGGATGGATGGATGGATGGATGGATGGATGGATGGATGGATGGATGGATGGATGGATGGATGGATGGATGGATGGATGGATGGATGGATGGATGGATGGATGGATGGATGGATGGATGGATGGATGGATGGATGGATGGATGGATGGATGGATGGATGGATGGATGGATGGATGGATGGATGGATGGATGGATGGATGGATGGATGGATGGATGGATGGATGGATGGATGGATGGATGGATGGATGGATGGATGGATGGATGGATGGATGGATGGATGGATGGATGGATGGATGGATGGATGGATGGATGGATGGATGGATGGATGGATGGATGGATGGATGGATGGATGGATGGATGGATGGATGGATGGATGGATGGATGGATGGATGGATGGATGGATGGATGGATGGATGGATGGATGGATGGATGGATGGATGGATGGATGGATGGATAGATAGATAGATAGATAGATAGATGGATAGATAGATAGATATGAGATAGATAGATAGATAGATAGATAGATAGATAGATAGATACAAGTCTTTATTTCTAACCTTTAAGTGTGTTATGATTTGATTGGCCTATAGGTGATTTATATTATGCTATACAGACAATGTAAAGTTTATCTAAGGACATCTTTATTATATTATGTAAAATCAGCTTACCAAAATGTAAACATAAAAACAAGTCCAAAGGTTACCACGAGCTGTACGGTCAATGTCATGTAGACCTTCCGAATGAAAGCTGAAATCACAGAAGACAAAGGATAAGATTTACAGCATCGTTATAGGACACAATCACATAGCGGTATATGGGCCGGCTCTGGGCGCCACGTGTAATAATTAGTTGCTATCCAAAGTCACCGTTGTTGATCACAGCCCGCCCCACTTTACAAACACATCCACTGCTCATAGGATGCATTCACAGGCTCAACGTGAGGATGGTTTGGAAATCTGGATAGAGCGTAAGGGCTTAAACATGCCATAATTATACAATATATACATCCTAACTAGCATATCCGACATGCTCTTACCAACCCTTCCCTCCCACTGTCACAAGACTTCCAGCATGAAGCCGGGATGCTGAGGACCCAGCTCCGTGCTGTGATTCTGCTGTGTGCGCATCCATGGTTCTTTTCACTTCTAAAGTCCAATTGCTGTCCCTCAATCATTTCTATTACAAAGACATACACTGTGCATGTTATTTCACGTATAGTTACAAGACTGCTGCTGTCTATAATGATTGATTTAAAAAACGGGGTCTTTGCTAGACGGCATTAAAAAAATAAGACAAAGTACAAAGTACAAGGGTAAATAATAATAGTGATGAAGGGCGGTAATCACAGATCCGTTAGTTAAAGGTACGTAATTATATGCACGTACGTGGCAAGGCAACACCCAGACACTCCCCTCACACGGACGGGTTTTCGGTGACTTCCGCCTCCATAGAGCACCCTTATCTCTACGTATGCATTTACGTGCGTATAATACTTATGTACGTGCATATTTAACTAACCGCGCCCTCAAATGGTCACCACGCCCCTCCGTACGTATGTCCCCAAGTGCGATCCACAAGTACGTGCCTAATGGACTTCCGTGCGTAAATTCAACGTAAATAGTGTAAATAAAGTTGCATTGTTTTTGTATTTGTATGTATTTTTTTTGTATTTTTTGTATTGGAAATGTTAATAAATAAACACAATTCAAAAAATAAATAAATAAAGTTACTACACATGCGCAGTTACTCCGATCCTAAAAATACGCACGCAACTCCGTGCAAAAATGGATCTCTGAATATGGTCCCAAGTCTTAAAAACAGGCACATGAAGTGGAATTGTAGACACACACACCCACCCATACACTCACATACACACACACATACGCACACACACTCACATACACATACACACACACAAACTCACATACACACACACACACATACACTCACAACAAACACACACACACACATACATACATACATACATACATACATACACACACATACACACACACACATCCATACACTCACATACACACACACACACACTCACACACACACACACACACACACACTAATGTGAGGAGTAGCAACTAATAGCAATGAAACTCCCTCGGCACGCCCCCGGTATTCAGGTTCTTATGTGAGTTACGAGTGCCATAGGACTCCCTTAACTGTAGGTTTGCATTTGAATGTGTAGGGTGTCTACTTAGGAACGTAACTGCATAACCGTCCATGCATTTGCTCATTTAAATGCCTCTCTCCACCCAAATCTGCGTATCTGCCGAGATACTTATTCATGGAACGCCCATTTTTGCGTATGTTACTACAAACCTACAGATTTAAGTTTGTAGTGTATAAGCACGGAATTTGCCAACTTAAGTCCAAGGCAAATAGCGTATAAAAGTTACTACACATTGCATCTGTTCTTAAATATACGCACCTAAAATGATACGAATTCTTAAGTGTGAATCAGGTCCTTAGTGCTTACTACTTAAAAACTTGAATATATATACTGTACATATCGCTGTATTTTACAATATAAAAGGCAGCGGAGGAGCGCTATAGGATCGCCGTATGATCTTAATTTGCATAAGTGCAAGAGGAGAACTCATATCATCAGGGCTATATCTGTACATTTACACACAGCTACAGTGCATAAATGATGATCATGCGTAAAGCCTTACCCAGAGTTGACAACTTTTTATTTTTACCCCCGTAAGTCATGTCAATAAACCACATCCCCTGTCAATCGTTACTGTAATCCAAAGTGTTCCAGGGGTGGGTGTGGCTTGATGATATTGTGTTGGCAGTCATAGCCTTTACTGTATGATTTAAATTCCTCCCCCTCCCACCATGCGGACATGTCGTGCTGTCCCGCCCCAGCAGAGCGACTTCTTGAGGATCTAGATCCGTGCTGGAAGTTGGAAACATTGGGCCAGGTCCAGAGCTACGTTCCCTTTACGTTTCAACGGGTATTTACGCTATCGGAATTACTATGCACTCCTCTAGGCGCTCACCTCGGTCGTACGTATTTTTGCCATGTTACACTTTCCAAACCCCACCTTAACTTTTCAAAGTGTAACTCCTGTCGGCCGTAATGGCTGCACGTACTTATGCGCCGAAACACGCCCCTACTGTGCAATATAAATGCCTCACCCCGCCTCCGACACGGAATTACGGGTGTTGTATAGCTGGCACACCACCTTCGTCCGTAGTTACGCTCTTGATACTAGAATGGTAGGTACGTTGAGAGTTACGTCTACAGCAAGCGTAAATACGCTAGCGGCCGTAGGTCTGGATCTAGCCCATTATGCGCACATGAAGAATGTGGCTGTTTCCCGCACGCCAATCATCCAATAGTAACATAAACGTACGTTGACATTGACAAATTTGGCCATTTCATCAATCAACTTAATTACCGCAAATTTATTGGGTAAAGTCTTTTTTTTTTATGTCAAATGGATGCTCTACAAAACCATAACTGGATCCAGGGATGTGACCTGGTTGGTAGCTGTGGATTCTATTCCTACATCTCACTCACCTCTCCTGATGGCTCGCTCAGAGAACGGATTACTCTCCTCCAATCCGGCAGTATACTCCGGGGGCGCTTCCATGTCTGGCTTGGGAACATTTTCAGGTCCCAGGAACGCTTGATGCGGCTGGTCAGGTGAAGGGTAGGCATTAGACACTGGGGTATGCTCACTGTATGGGGGCAGAGGGGAGAGGGAATACTGGTAGTTTGGCGGTGATGGCGGGTAAGCTGGGTTCTGATGGTAAGCTGGGTTTGGAGGGTAAGCTGGGTTTTGAGGGTAAGCTGGGTTTTGAGGGTAAGTTGGGTTTTGAGGGTAAGCCGGATTCTGAACGGCATACACGTATGTCATCTGAGGATTGTTGTGGCTGATGTCAGCATTATCCTGTCCATTTTTCTGCATTTTTGTTTGGCTGCAAAATTAAAAGAAAATTATCAGTGACAAATTGTGAATTGCTAATAGTCAGAACAGAAAACTACCGATGCAAAATGCATGCACAGGGGTGGAGCTAGAGCAGGTGGCGGACCTAGAGCAGGGGAGGATCTAGAGCAGAGTCCAGACCTAGAGCAGGGGAGGAGCTAGAGCAGGGGAGGAGCTAGAGCAGGGGGAAGACCTCGAGTAGGGGAGGATCTAGAGCAGGGCCCATACCTAGAGCAGGGGCCAGACCTAGAGTTGGGGGAGGATCTAGAGCAGGGGTTGGACTAGGGGGAGGGCCTACATAGGCATAAGGGCCTGATTGGGCCAGAAGGGCCCCCATTAGAGTCCAGGCACGGAAATGGCAGTTTTCCATGGCGATCCATGGTTTGTAAATATGATTAACTTCATGTGAAACGGCGTTATCGCATGAAAATGAAGTTTGTAAATAGAGCCCATTGTATTTACTTCCTCCCTTAGGAAAATACAATATTTGCCACTAATCCCAGCATGGCCATTGCAACTATTTTAAGATCTACCAACAATATAGAAACCACATATTTAATGGTTAACACAGCAAGGACATATTTACATGCATTTCGGTGTTTTTAGCTGTTGCCAAAAATATTATCCTGAAACAACAATATATGTGAACACTTGCAAACCCTCCAATTGTGCTTATTTAGCAGGTACAGTACCACTTTTGAATGGTCTGAACTGGCTAAATTGTACCCTCCCCCCTATACTCACCTTCCAGTCCTGCAGCATCTGATCATAGTAGCCATAATGCAGGGACAGACTCCTATAGCTCTGCTATAGTGACAAAACCCTCTCCTGTGACACTATAGTGACGGGACCCTCTCCTGTGATACTATAGTGACAGGACCCTCTCCTGTGAGTGTTTAGGTCATATAATAGGGTCTAAAATGAGATTTTACACCTTATCATATATGCAAATGAGAGCATATTAAAGCCACACCCCAGACACAGACACGCACTGCAGGTGTACTGATTTTCTATAAAAAAAAATGTTGGAGGGTATGCACTTGCAAGACAAATACTTTCACACAAACTGAATTTATGTTTCTATATTAGAGACTGTGCAAAAAAGAGCAACTAAAATAGTGCATGGCCTGTGTCACAGCATGCAAAGAAAGACTAAAGGAAGTAATCCTGTATAGCTTGGAGCAGAGAAGGGGGATATGATAGCAGCTTTCACATATATCAAGTGGTGTAACCAGGTGGGGGGGGATTTTTCAAAGGAAGAGGTGTATTACAACACGAGGGCATGAATATAAACTGGAGGGTGGAAGATTAAGAGGAAAAGTGCGGAAAAATGACTTCACTGAAAGGGTGATAGATAAGTGGAATAACCTCCCATCTGAGGTGGTAGAGGTAACACAGTAGAACAGTTTAAACATGCTTGGGCTAAATATAAGTAGATCCTAAATAGCATCTAGAGTCCGTATGATTTTAAATAAACAACTGGGCAGACTGGATGGGCCGTGTGGCTCTTATCTGCCGTCACTTTCTATCATTCTTGGTCACCGTACAAACATGACTTATTATAAGGTTCACATCCAGACATTCACTTATAAAGGTTGTGTTTGCACTATGAATTTCTGTTATGCTTGCTGTGTTATTTTCTTAATTCACCCGATCCATACCCATAGCTTTGCCAATGTCCCCAAAGACAAACAAAAAGAGTAGTTGCAAGCAAGAATGGGAGTATTTTAAAATAAAAAAGTGTTATTTCAATAGAAATGATGATGATGATAATAATCATAATGATGATCATAATAATAATAATAATGATAATATTATTATTAATAATAATAATAATAATAATAATAATAATAATGTTATACTCACTGAGATTTGCTTGGTTTAATCCTTTCCTAGCAGGAGAGTCCTTCAGTGTCAGTCAGTAACAGTTAGTCATTTTTCACAATGAACCAGTCTGATAATCAGTGTGTCGCAGTGTAAAGTCCATGTGTTCCTTATTGATTTCTGTTTGCACAAGACTTTGATAAGCTCGCTGTTATTATTACAAGTTCTCCAGCTTGGATTTCCCCCACAGTAGCAAGGAAATAAAATTGTGACGCAATATGGTGCCCGTTTTATGATTGATTATTTTGATTTTGTCAGTAATATTTGGCAAAGTGCAACAATAGCAGTAAAGGTTTTATAAAGAGTATAAATGTTTATATATCACTATACCACAGTGTTTAATGGTGACACAAATAACCCAAAGTAAAAAAAAAAAAATTGAAAATTAAAAAATGACTTTATTTGGGGTACATAGTTATTCGATGCAGTGTTACATGTTGTTTCTAAGAAGTTTTACCATACTTTTTCTTTGTTAGTTTTTATTAAGGCTTTCTGTATAATGCCTTCTGCACCAATCATGTGACTCTTTTATATCCTGGACCCTCACCAAACTGGTCATGCAGGCTACAAGGAGCTTGTTGACAACTTTTACCCTGGAAGGCAAATACAACCAAGTGGCCCCCAGATAGTAAAAAACTAAACAAAACAAAAATCATACCCCAAATGATGGGGTAGATCCAGACCTACATGCTTATTATGTTTGTTAGTGTTGCGTATTTATGCTATCATAAGTATTGTGCACTCCCCCAGGCACTCCAATCTGACGGACGTACCTTTGCTTATTTACATCCACCAAACCCTACCTTAACTTTTCCAAGCGTAACCGTGCATATACATAACTGCCAAACCCTGCCTATACTGTAAAATTTAAAGGCCTCCCTCCGCCTCAAAAGCGCATTTGGAACGTAAATACGACTAGCATAAAATGGGCAATTTTACGTCAGCAACTAGCGTAAAAACGCTAGCGTACGTCGTTCTGGATCTGGCCCGATATCTCTAGCACTAGGCTGTCTTGGCTTGAGGCAAATTAGAAAACTATTGTGAATAAAGATGAGTGGTTCTAATTATGTGAAATGCGACAGTTACAAATTTAGGTGGTTGCAATGCAAACTGAGGCGGAACTCGGTTCCTCACACCAAACTTAGATCACAAATCGAGGCAAAACATAATTTTTCTTCATTCGGATCTCAGATTTTTTTAACTGCTGTAAAATGGATCCAGCAAGGAGTGAAGATCCGAATCCTGCAATTTCAACAGATTTTCCCTTAACTCTTGCTGGCAGAGCGGTGTAATGGCAGAAGGTGTGTGTGTGTGTGTGTAGTATTATAAGTCCACACAATGCAGGGTTGCCGACTTTTAGCAGGGAGGGAATCCATAGATGCATGGAGGGGGCGGGACTTAACAACACGATTTATGCAAATTGCATCATTAAGCCCTGCCCCTTGATAATTAATTATTTTTTTGCTTTAATGGGGATGGTGGCAGGGCTTGATCGCGCAAATTGAGTCATCAAGTCCCTCCATGTCCCTAGAAACACTAGGACACTAGTGTTGCCGGGCAGGACTTGAGGCTGTGGTTTCTATAAAACCACAGTCCTCAAGTCACTTGCGGGAGATTTGCAGGCTCTCCTGGGATACCGGGAGTACTGCCCGAATTTCGGGAGTCTCCTGGACATTCCGGGAGAGTCGGCAACCCTGACACAATGTAATCTTAACCTGTTCTGTGGTTCATTATAAAGAATAATATGTAGCACAAATACTGTACAGGCAGGGGCGTAGCTAAAGGTTCATGGGCCCAGGTGCAAAAGGTCAGCTTGGGCCCCCCCACATAGAGGCTGTTTGAGGTGCACTACCGTAGTGCCAGTGGAGCGCAGCGCAGCGCACCTCAAAAAACCTGTATGATCAGGTCCACAGAAGACAGATGAGTGACAGGCTGGTGCCCCCAGTATCCCTCATCGTGTGTCCAGTTCCCCCAGTATCCCTCATAATATATCCAGCCCCCCAGCATCCCTCATCATATGTCCAGTACCCCAGTATCCCTCATCATATATCCAGTTCCCCCATTATCCCTCATCATATGTCCAGTACCCCAGTATCCCTCATCATATATCCAGTTCCCCCATTATCCCTCATCATATGTCCAGTACCCCAGTATCCCTCATCATATATCCAGTTCCCCCATTATCCCTCATCATATGTCCAGTACCCCAGTATCCCTCATCATATATCCAGTTCCCCCATTATCCCTCATCATATGTCCAGTACCCCAGTATCCCTCATCATATATCCAGTTCCCCCATTATCCCTCATCATATGTCCAGTACCCCAGTATCCCTCATCATATATCCAGTTCCCCCATTATCCCTCATCATATGTCCAGTACCCCAGTATCCCTCATCATATATCCAGTTCCCCCATTATCCCTCATCATATGTCCAGTACCCCAGTATCCCTCATCATATATCCAGTTCCCCCATTATCCCTCATCATATGTCCAGTACCCCAGTATCCCTCATCATATATCCAGTTCCCCCATTATCCCTCATCATATGTCCAGTACCCCAGTATCCCTCATCATATATCCAGTTCCCCCATTATCCCTCATCATATGTCCAGTACCCCAGTATCCCTCATCATATATCCAGTTCCCCCATTATCCCTCATCATATGTCCAGTACCCCAGTATCCCTCATCATATATCCAGTTCCCCCATTATCCCTCATCATATGTCCAGTACCCCAGTATCCCTCATCATATATCCAGTTCCCCCATTATCCCTCATCATATGTCCAGTACCCCAGTATCCCTCATCATATATCCAGTTCCCCCATTATCCCTCATCATATGTCCAGTACCCCAGTATCCCTCATCATATATCCAGTTCCCCCATTATCCCTCATCATATGTCCAGTACCCCAGTATCCCTCATCATATATCCAGTTCCCCCATTATCCCTCATCATATGTCCAGTACCCCAGTATCCCTCATCATATATCCAGTTCCCCCATTATCCCTCATCATATGTCCAGTACCCCAGTATCCCTCATCATATATCCAGTTCCCCCATTATCCCTCATCATATGTCCAGTACCCCAGTATCCCTCATCATATATCCAGTTCCCCCATTATCCCTCATCATATGTCCAGTACCCCAGTATCCCTCATCATATATCCAGTTCCCCCATTATCCCTCATCATATGTCCAGTACCCCAGTATCCCTCATCATATATCCAGTTCCCCCATTATCCCTCATCATATGTCCAGTACCCCAGTATCCCTCATCATATATCCAGTTCCCCCATTATCCCTCATCATATGTCCAGTACCCCAGTATCCCTCATCATATATCCAGAGCTCAGGGGCACGGTCGCAAGTGCGACCGCTGCGACCCCTATAGCTACGCCACTGTGTACAGGTGTTGAAGGATTAATAACCCTAGAGAGAGGGTGCAGGTTACACACAGTATTAACCCCACTGTATTAACAACTGTGGGGTTAATACTGCTAGTTCTGCCTCTCACAGTTGTCAGGAATGCAGAAATGCTGGCAAAGTGATTAATGGGGTACACTGTGACAGGGTTTGTATCAGGCAACTATTAGTAGGACTCTGTAACAGACGTATTTCACACACTAAAGATGAAAGAAAGATGGCACTGGGGCCAGCACTGTGCCTCAGATACATATCTCTGAAAAAAGGCGGGAAAAACTGCACATGCTCAGTAGTGACTGTCAGCCTAGTGCTGACTTCTGTCTGCAGCAGCCATAGGAAGAGGACCAACTGTCTGTGGATGAAAGGGAGAGGAGACAGCTCTGTGAGCGCCTCTCTCCCAACAACCCTTACCCTAATCTTCACCCTAATTCTCCCCTTTTATTAGTCTAACCTTAATCCTCCATGTCCCACAGCCTAACCCTAACCTTTCCCTTCTATGAGCCTGTCCCCGCAGGCTGCCACAGCCTATCCCTGTTTTTCCCTGGTGTTGGGGGGGAGAACATTTTGCTATTGGTAATGGCGCCATTCATTATAAGTATCTGTTCCCAATAATAAATAGCGGAATGTGAATCCGCACTGATTCAGATGCTGTCTATATCAGGGCTCTAGTAATGGCAACTGCATCCCTAATGTTTTATGACCCTCCCCCGCAGTAGCGACCATGTTTACACGATTTGGTGCTCTTTTATGAGGACAATTAAACAACCCCCAATAAATAAACTGATAGAACTTTGATTGTATTGAGGGGGAAATGGTTGATCAATAAACCTGTGATGATGGGGAAGTTGATCTACAGTATCAAGTAAACAGGATGCATGAGCGGTTTTTATGTAAATGACATCTAAAACATGCATGAATATTCAATGTAAGATTAGATAAACAGAGACAACAAACTTCAGAACTTTACAAGTTCAATAAATGGAGAACGACTCATTTAGATATATAGTACCAGTAGAAATAATGAGTTAAGTGCGCTCTAGCAATTGAATTGTTGATGAAATGTAGGTGTAGGGGACAAGGAGGGGGTAGTAAGGGGAGAATATGGATTGTAATACGATCACCAGAGGTAGGGGGTATTAGTTCAGATCCAATCTCAAAGTTATTGGGATGGGTGGAAATAAAGGATAATGAAGAGTTGTTTGCTGTGTGGTTAGTTACCAAGGTTGATGATAACAGGTCATTTCCTATCCCAAAAGTTATTGGTGTAGTTAAATGAAGATAGATTTCTTTAAAAATACTAGTTATATTATCCCAACAAGGTACACCGAAAGACTGCTTTTTAATTTGCCTCAAGAGGGTTTCTTTAAGGACCGGCTGGGTACTTCAGTAGTCTCCCGTTATTTCCTCCGTTCCCCGTTTTGTTGTACTGGAATGGCAGAAGCTTCGGTGGCAGAGGACCGGCTGGGTCCTAGGATCGCCTACCTTCTCTGGTATATTTAATTTCTCCATCAATGTGGAAGACAAAAAGAAAGGAAGAGCAATTTTTAATGGTCTATTATGGAGCAAAAGTAGACTGATTTCTCGACAAAGTAAACAATAAAACATTATATGAGGCAAAAAAAAACATTAACGCGTTTTTCCGCTAGTCCAGTGATTTCATCAGAGAGTATAACATTCACAATCCAGATCTCCTTTTTATCCAACCGTTGACAAATCAGCTGACCGCTTTCTTTAATTAGCAGCTCTATAGTCATCACAATAGACTATAGAGCTATCTTGGAGCAATATGAATGAAAAATAGAAAAAGATGTATATGAACT
Source organism: Limnodynastes dumerilii (assembly GCA_011038615.1). NCBI lineage: Eukaryota > Metazoa > Chordata > Amphibia > Anura > Limnodynastidae > Limnodynastes > Limnodynastes dumerilii. The sequence continues at coordinate 177,878 of WWET01002116.1, forward strand.
AAGTAAAAAATATTAAATAAAAATAATAAAAAATAAAATAAAAAATAAATAAATATTAAAGTAAAATAGATAAATATTAAAACAATCGTCAAGTAAACTCAAGTAAAACAATTGAGTTCTGTGTCATTGAGGCCTAGTGGATACATAGTATTCAATTAAATCCAGTAGGCCTCTCTTTTATGCAGTTTGGAGAACCTGTTCCCTCTTCTACTGGTATAGGGTATCCACTAAACACCTTTTATGTTTATCACATTTATGCCACCATTATAATGTAAATTAATACATTTGTTTTTATTAAGGTTCAAACAAGAGAAAAAAAAAAAGTAAACAGAAGAAATGCACAATAGTACAGTACATTATTGTTGCTTACATAAATAACAAAGTCTAACCCTGTAGACCCTGCATAATAATCATGCCTAGCAGTGATTGCAGTTTGGCAAACAGAGAAACAATGAAAATTATCAATTGTCCCCGGCCCGGGAATCTCACAATCCCTCCATGGGTTCACGTGCTATCTGCAGATTCTCCTACTAAAACAGGTGGGTCTTCCTGAAGCATACGTGTTAGATACCAGTTGGTCTGCTGGAAACATTTATGAATGTAATGGGGATCATTATGATGTAAATTAACATGTTTCAACAGAGGCAGCTCGCAGCGAGCCTGTCAGGACCTCAGGAAGTATTTACAAATACTTACCCCTCCGGCGACCCCATCTGCTTCAATGACTCCCTTAGAAACATCAAAATGTATAAACCACTGACATGCCATTGATTATTAGCAGTTATACATGCTGCTCTGAATGCCAGGGTATGCTGGTGCTTGTAGTACCATATGGAAATCACAAAGCAGGGGTGTGATCACAGCTGGGATGTTTTCGCTGTAGATAAAAATCACAGAAAGCGAGGATTTTGCTGGGACTTTTCTTTTTGTGGAGATTATTCTCCAACCCTGCCGGACAGATCTTGCCTTTAGGAGATAAACCTCTTTGCAATGCAAGAGGCACACATTATTTTAGTACTGAGTGACCGAAGGGCACATCCAGAGGAGAAAACAGATTGGAAGGCCCCAAGCGTGTGGTGCGTCGGACTATGGGCGGGCTACGGGCGATTCTAAGGCGCACGCAGCGCTACCTCAGGATGCCTGTGCTGGTATGGCAGGTGGCGTACTGACACAGAGCAGCCAAGATTGCCTGGATCGGTCGCAATTGCGCTTGTGTCTTTTCTGAGCATGTGCAACGGACGTACATTCACCAGGGACTTATTCCGACAAATCAGATGAATAGACCATCCTGAACAATTATCTGGCAGTGTGTGGACGGCTGAAACTATTGTCCTGGGCCAGAAGCAGATGGCCCACTGATACTTGCTGCTGAGAGCTTCAATGTGCAGGGAAGGACTGGTACCAGGCCTGCTGTTAATGCGGGTCCACTGTGCTCCATCCCCTTTGTGATATCACAGGTGATGTGTCCTGGACCCCCAAATTTATGACAGCGGCTCTGATAACGAGATCATTTATGTTCTACACATATCCTCATTTTACAATGCCTGTACAGTGTAAGTGTTGAGGCATAGATAAATAACATGTCTATAGTTCTACAGTGCTTGAGATAACATTTTCTTTCATTTCAGCCTGTCCTGTATACTTTGCAGGGGAAACAGAAACTTTAGTAGTAACAGGATATATAGAGAAATATGACAAGTTCAGCCCCATGAATGGTTAATAAGTAACCTTAAAATTCCACAGATTGTGACTCACAGGAATTGAACTCTGCTCTGTTTTATTCACTTTACTTTTTGGAAGCTACAATAAAACATTGTGAGACCCGATTATTAAAAACATTATGGTTTTAAACTGGAAACCCCAAACTTCAGTAAAGTAGTTTCTAAGTTACAAATGAGTCATGACATGGAAACAAATGGAGCGCCAAACTCATCCTCTACTTCTACTACGCATGGACATTGTCTCTCCTCCCCCACCCTCCCCGGCTAATCTAAATCTTCCCCCCCC
>WWET01002116.1:217893-238287 GCA_011038615.1 Limnodynastes dumerilii
ATATGTATATATATGTATATATATGTATACCTCAATGTAACAACCCTGAAATACCTAGGTATACAGAGTAGCAAGAAATGTCTTCCAGTGTGATTCACTAATAAAAATACAATTTATTTAGATATATTAGTCTGGTACCAATAAAATAATTAAAAACCAAAACAAACCATTGATACTTAATAGATACAGTTATAGCCAATTACTATACAGTAATTACTTTGCCCGAATGGTTATACGAAACTATAGATATTCATAAACAATTCTTAAGGCGCGCGGGAAAGGCGCGCTTCCCGCGTCACAGGAAGTGCGCCTTCCTTGACTTCTGGCTTGCGGCCATTTTCCACAGGCATCGCGGAGCTGGCAGGGAGAGGCATTACAAACACAGGTGTGCCTGCGATAACGACTCATGGAGATCAATCTCCATTGATTCAGACAGATGAGGCACCCCCTATGCAACGAGCTATACTGGCTGCAGCATTGACCCCTCCACCTCTATTTAGCACTCCAGATCCTCAGCCAACCTAGTTTCTGCCCGCAGGGGGATGGTAGAGGAGTCAGCACTGGTGGAGTATGTGGCCACCCCTTTTATAATAGGCCTCAAACCAGGGCTTATTTAACTTCCCACCACAATGGCCTTACTGGCCTCTAGCTGCCACACCTCCAATGCCCTGTTATCCTTGGCCCTGGAATACAGCCCCATTTGTTAACTTAGGGGGTTCTCATCCTCAAAGCAGGGAGCGGTCAAGATCTCCTGTAGTGGTTTCTGGCAGGGCCTTTGTTGAAGGGGAACAAGTAAGGGGTGCAGTGTCTTCCGTGAATATGGGTTCTTGTGTTAATACTACCTCTTTTTCAGACACTTCCGTTATTCAGGAGAGAGGCAGCGTGGGCGGCTCTACAGCAGCATCGGGGCAAATGGAAGATACCCCTATGACAACGAATCCGGCATCTGTTCCCGAGTTGGTTCTGGCAGCCGGCATCTCTCCTGCTACAGTCCCGCGTCCCAATGTCCCGGAACAGAACCCAACAACTCCCTCGAGGTGTCGCTCCAGGAGTCGGCATTCTAGGGAAGGACCACCTGCGCCAGCTGCAACGTCCACCAGCACGGTCGGCGCTGTGGAGGAAGCACCTCCAGCAGAGGTTCCCGGGGGAGAGACCAAAACCGCTGTGGCTCAGGGTGAGTCGGCACTTGAAGTGCATGTAGATAGTAATGATGACTCTCTGTCTATATCTTCTTTTTCTTCTGCTTCTTCGGTGTCATCTAATGCGTCTAGGGGGCATCACAGTAGGTTAAGTAGGGCGATTGAGCGCCATTTAAAAAAGAGGAAGCAAAAAAGATCTTCGCGTGCAGTGACCCCTACTTCCACACAGATTCTGGGCATGGTCCACTGCGAGAACACAGGTGTTAGACCTCAAGCTAGAGAGCTTATAAAAAAAGGACGCTATGTTGATATTTTTGCAATAACTACTGAAGGCAAAAAAGCGTTGCATGACGCAAAGAAAAAGGGTGCGGCTAGTGAGGAGGCTTATAGGACATATAATCGGTGGTACGCGGCTTGGTGTTCCTTTGCAGAATGCTATCTTGAAACTCGTCCAACAGAATATAATGGATTATTACGTTATCAATTTTTGGTGCATGACATCAGTGTTCGCAATAAAGGTAATGCTTGGAGGAGATATGACAAGGAATTTCATCGCAAGATGGAGTTTCACGATAGCATTCAATTCGGGGTCAAAGATGTGGCGTTATGGTTGGAGGTATCCCAACAGGGTGGATTAGTTAGTGGAGAGGTGGCACCACAGGCACGATTTCAGCCGCGGGGGCGCGCCGGCGCCCCGGCCTCACCAAAACCCAAGTGTTTTGCCTACAATAACTCTGCCTGCCAGCGCGGTAGAAGATGCAACTACGCACACACCTGCCTTAAATGTAATGGGCGACACCCGGCTAAGGATTGTGCGCGAGTGCCTATCGCAACAGGACAACGGGCCAATGCAGGCGTTGGTAATAGACAAGGTCCCAACACCAATTAATTTAATCAAACTTAAAGAATGGTTAGTTAGATACCCCCATAAAATGATGGCGGACTTCTTATTGCGGGGATTTGTAGAGGGTTTTTCTATAGCGGTATCGAGACCGGTCTCCACCACTTGTCCCCATAATTTGAAATCTGCGCGCCAGTTCCCGGCAATTTTGAAGGAAAAAGTGGGTAAAGAAGTGGATTTAGGTCGTATGGTAGGCCCCTTTCCTGAACCTCCTATACCCAATTTAATTGTGTCCCCTCTAGGGGTAGTGCCTAAAAAAGCCCCTGGAGCCTCATCCAACACATGTCATTCCCGTATGGGGATTCTGTGAATGATGCCATTCCTGAGCAATTTACCAGCGTGGTGTACCAGTCATTTGAGACAGCTTTACGCATGGTCCGTAGCTTTGCCTTGGGGCTCTCATGGCCAAAGTGGATGTAGAGTCAGCCTTTCGATTACTACCACTTCACCCTTCCTCTTTTCAATACATGGGCTTTAAATTGGAAGAAAAATTTTACATTGATTGCTGCCTGCCCATGGGCTGCTCAATATCATGTGCGTACTTTGAGGCGTTTAGCTGTTTTTTACACTGGTGCATCACGGCTGGTACGAGACATGAGGGCATCGCTCACTACCTGGATGATTTTCTTGGTGGTGGGGATTGCAGAGTCCTCTATGTGTGGTGACATGTTGTTTTCTATTCAAGCCTTGTTTTATTCCCTGGGCGTGCCCATTGCCCATGACAAAACTGAAGGCCCTGTCACAAAATTGACTTATTTTGGTATTGAGATAGATACAGTGACAGGGCTTTGTAGACTACCTTGCGACAAAGTTAGTCAGCTCCAATATCGCATTAAACACGCAGCTAATACTTCCCGTATAACATTACGTCAGCTCCAATCTTTAACGGGTTCCCTCAGGTTTGCTTGCAGCGTAATTCCAATGGGAAAGATTTTCTGCTGTCGGCTAGAGAGCGCGGGTGCTGGGCTGCTGCGTCCTTAGGAATGGGTCCGATTAACTAATGACCTCAGAGCGGATCTTAGCGTATGGGACTCCTTCTTGACGTTGTTCAATGGCATGTGTATTTGGCCCTCCCCTACCATTTCCAATTGCGAGTTACGCTTGTTAACGGATACTGCCTGGAGCGTAGGTTACGGGGCTTTCTTTGGAGGAGAATGGTGTGCGGCTACATGGCAGATTTCGGGTTTGACGCGCAATCTCGTATTCCTGGAGGTATTCCCGATAGTCCTGAGTGTAGAGTTATGGGCTGGGCGTTTTAAGGACAGGGACATTGTTTTTGCTTGTGACAATCTGGGCGTGGGGCAGACAATCAATCGGCAAAGCGTATCTTCGCCGCCAGTGATTCGTCTTTTACGGCATTTGGTGCTGCGTTGTCTACAGTATCACATCAATTTCAGGTCCGAGCATGTGCCGAGTGTAGACAATTTAATTGCGGATGCGCTTTCACGATTTGATTGGATGAGATTTGGATCACTGGCACCAGATGCTAATATTGAAGCAACTCCCTGTCCTTCTTACATCTGGCAGGTGGTCGAGAAAGGTTAGTGGAGCTCGCCCTCCATTTTTTGGCCCCCTCCACGCTGCATCATTATAGGGCTCATTGGGAGGCATGGCACCACTTCCAGCTTAGCAACGCTGGCACCGAGGATACTCTTCCACAATTGTTATGCAAATTCATGTGGGGTGAGTATTGCTTGGGTAAGTCTCATTCAGGCATGAGAGGAATTTAAGCAGCCATTTCTTTCTTTAGCAAACTGGAGGATAAACCAGACATTACCAAGCAATTGATTGTCATTTAAGCCTTAAAAGGATGGGCAAAAATTAAACCTACCCCCCAAGATCATAGGAAACCCATTTCCCTTAATATATTGGCAAAGCTTATGGAGGCGGTTCCGGCGATTGCTTTAGACGCTTATGAGGTAGCGCTATTTAGAGTAGCTTTTGCCTTTGCTGGGGCGTTTAGAATCAGCGAACTAGTAGCTGCGTCTAGAACTTCTACTGATTCGGGCCTACTTTCACAGAATGTCCTATTTTTTCCTTCTGAAGTTCACTGTTTAATACATAGGGGTAAGACGGATCAGACAGGCAGAGGTTGATGGATTGTCTTTTTAAATTGTGTTTATTTTTGCATTTTTAAAACAAACAATTCCCATCCCACCCACCCATTTATTCCCCCAAGGTATCCCAAGAGAAATACAGAGTTAACACAGAGTTATTTATACATACACAACTGGTCAGGAGTGAATAAGAAACAGCAAACCATTATACAATACATTGCACTGCAGAATCTTATACTATGCATCCATAAAACTAAACAGTACTATCATCAAGGCCATGTACAAACTTCCACACCCACCGAGAATCTCCCTCCAACTACAATCGATCTCAGGGTGGGTCCTCCATAGTGTCAAGTGAGTTATTAAGTACAGTGCCAAAGGCAGAGTCATACCAGCAGGACCAGATCTTATCAAACACAGGCAGAGTTTTCCGCTTGGTGTTCACAAATTTCTCGTGGTTCATGGTGCAGTTTACCAGTGCCACCCAGTTTGGAAAAGCAGGGAGGAAGAGAATCCTGAGGTTTATAGCAGTGGACTTACCAGGCATAAAGCCTGTTTGGTCCGGGTGTATGATTTGCAATATAACCTTGTTTAACCTAATAGACAGGAGCTTGGCCAAAATTTTGATATCCGCTGACAGTAATGAGATTGGTCGGTACGAGTCAGGGAGCAGGGGGTCTTTACCAGTCTTGTGGATTACGACTATCAGAGCCTCAGACATAGATGAGGTGAGAGATCCATGGTCCAGTAACTGCTCGTATAATTCCAACAGGCGCGGGACATAAAAGGAATGGAATTGCTTAAAAAGTTCAATGGGAAGGCCATCTATCCCAGGGGCCTTATGATTGGGAAAGGACTTTAGCGCCTCCCCTATCTCCTCGCTAGTAAATGGGGCTTCCAAACTATTAGCTGCCTTGGCAGAAAGCTGGGGTAAATCTATCCCGAGCAAATAGGCCCGTAAGTCATCCAGATGATATGTGGCCCTAGATTCGTACACAGATTTAAAGTAGTGAAAAAATACCTGCGCAATGTCAGGAGTTCTATTTTTCTTAACACCATTATCATCTAGATCATCCGCGAGGTGAGAACGTACATAAGTCGCCTACACTCCTTCTCTAACGCCTCCTCCTCCGCCCTGTAAAACTTTTTCAACCTTGCAATCCTCTGAATCATGCCACCCCTCAGGACTGCCTTGGAGGCATCCCATAGCACCGTTGGAATCGATGGATTGTCTTACACAAAAATGAGGAGTGTGCACGCGTTTGTCTGGTGATACTTTTAAAAAATCTTCGGCCTCCTACTGCTCTGACTTGGCTTACTCATAGGTTCCTTTGACAGTCTACCAGTTCAAAACGATAAAAGATGAGGTAGAAAAGCGCCAGAAACATAAAAATAAAACTTAGAAATGTAACTTCTTGAAACTGTATGACATAAATTGAACAAATTTATTAAAACATCAAACACATATTAAAATGACTAACAATATAGCAAGTCACGTGAACAACCACTGTAGATGCACTATGAATGAGATATTTGAAATATATTGGAATTGTTCCTGTGAAGAGCATTTAAACAGGGTACCCTGGGTGATGGTGACAATGGCAACAGTAGATAACAAAGTATCTGGTGGATGGAACTGGATGAAAAAATGTCAAATAGCAACTGGATGAACTGAAAAATGGTGAATGAAATGATACAGGTATTGTGTTGCAACACTCACGGTTGAAGGATGGAGTAAAATAACTGGAGCGGTGAACCCCAGGAACTGGTAGCCCCTAGGAACTGCACGCTGCTGTGAGATGGAACCAGCAGCTGGAGAGGTAAGTATTGGTGTTGTAGAGGAAACGATGAATGGGGTAGCTGTGCAGGTGAATTCCATATGCCTCTCGATGAACGGGAGGCAAGATAGCGGCTGACATTCAGCTTCGCCGGCGTCTCGATGTGGACGTAGAAGACTGACAGGTGGATGACGTCAACAACCGGGTTATGGGAGCCACCGAAATCAAACTGGCAACAGCGCAAGCAGCACTGCGGACCGGGATGGTAAAGGTGTCCACTATGATGAAGGCAGGATGATAGACCCGGTGTCCTGAAGCGGTGAGAAGCAGGCTGTCAGCCGGCAGCTGCACTGCAGACTGAGGTGGTCGAAGCAGTGAAGGTGAGAGGCGAAGTAGTGAGTCTTACGTCCTGGTGTATTCAGTGGCAGAGATGCTGAATGGCCTAGGGATGCGTCTCAACGCAGCCGAAGGATGACAACAGGCACCATCAACGAACCAAGGCAGAACAGGACAAGGCAACATGCAGTGGTGAACGCGTGGCTAGCAGACCCTTACGCGTTTCATCGCTCTGCGGCGATTTCTTCAGAGGGAAAGAACTTTTAAAAAATCTTCGGCCTCCTACTGCTCTGACTTGGCTTACTCATAGCAATAAGGTTCCTTTGACAGTCTACCAGTTCAAAATGATCTTTCAGAGATGTTTGCAGCATACAGGTTTTTCCCCTCGGGAGTACGGCACTCATTCCTTTCGGATTGGTGCTGCATCGTCAGGTGCCCCTGCCGCTTACATACAACTAGGCAGACGGAAGTCGCCAGTCTATAGGAAGTATATCCGTGCTCTCCCGGAGGAAAATGTTAGTTTATAATTATAGTTAGCATGCTCCGTGTTTATCTCCCCGCCACGCCTGGGACAGGTCTCTGGGGCTAGCCTGGAGGCTGCTTGTCGCATTAAAGCGGGGGTGTGAAGGGATTTTTCTCACATCCCTTCAAGTCATCAAGTAGTTCCCCTATATATATATATATATAGAAAAGAACTTGTCAAGGAGTGAGTTTTTTCACCTTCTCCCCAGGCGTCGCACTCCTTACATTAACTTTGGTATGGTATTAGGCCTAGCACGTCGCTCTTTACGGGTGTGTGTATTATTAATCATTATTTGTTTCTAATGCCTGTCATTCCCTTCTCCTCCCTTCCCTCCCTCTCCCATTTGCCTTACAGCTGGTACTTTAGCGGTACGCACAGTATGGATGGTAGGTCATTCGTATGTTTATTGGGCGCAACTCACCCCTTTACTCAGGGCTCTGGGAAGGAATGACAGCTTTGTGATACAGTGGAAAGGTTGGTGTGGCTTACAATGGGGGGCATTATTGGAGACTTTAGCCCATGAGATGGTTTTGTTTGGTGAGCCCCAATGAATGACATTGGTCGAATTTCAGGGCTTGATTTGATGCGGTCAATCACTGTGGACCTCTTGCTGGCAATTAATTGGTGGCCTGGTATTCAGTGGGTGTGGTCGGATATCATTCCGCGTAGGCGTTGGAAATACTCAGACAATGGGATGGCTATGGATGGAGTCAGGCGCAAAGTTAATCGCTATGTTAGAGTTTTTCTTGAGGGGCGTGGTGGTCTGGTCATATCACATCCCGCCTTTAAATACGACCAGGTTCATTTGTACTGTCAGGATAGAGTGCATTTATCCGCTGAAGGACAGGCATTATTTGTTGGAGATATTATAGAGTTTTTAAGAAAGTTAGTTAGTTGATGGTGGCGGTACCGGTTTTAGGTTCCGGTTGTGGTGGCATTTCATCGCCATTGTACGGTACTGACCGTTATTTGTTGGTTGTTAACATTGTTTTTTCTTGGCACAGGTGGTGGTTGAGCCAAGGCGGCCTTCGGGAGTTTCTAAGTTACTTCGGTCGCATCTTAGGATCGACTTGAACCGGGATTCGTTGCCAACGGACGATCTGTTGTTTATCCCGACGTTATGGGCTGACCTGAGGCGGAAGGAGTATGCCAAAGGTTGTTTCTGATATTGGGACAGTTTAATGCTTGCATAAAGTTTATCAATTATTTTCATGCAAATTTATTCGTACAATGCTTTATGAATCTATGGCCCCCATCAATTGGATAGGTAGTTAAAGTTAATTAAAAAGATTCAAACATAGTCAATAAATAGTTAGACAAAGACGCAATGTGTCACGTCTTTATTTCAAAGTGTTGGTGGAGGGATCTTTGGATGGTGGGTGGTGGCCACTGGGTCTGAGCTTCAACCATGTGAGGTTTATACACTGAGCAGAGCTGGACTGTTTTGCACCAATGAAATTAAAGCTTTTATGAATGTAGTGTGTCCCGGCTTCCCCTCTGGAGTCTGGTGGTGACAGGTGGGGCCCTCTGGAGTCTGGTGGTGACTGGTGGGGAACTTGGGGTGGGAATTTCCAGAGTGCAGTTCTGCTCCCAACCACTGCACATACACAGTAGCTTCACATCATAGGGACACTACCACACATGCATATAGCGGTGAGAAGCAGAATGGCGGTGTGTGTGTGTGTGTGTGTATTTGTTAGTCAGAAAGATGTGTAATCTCCAAGCTTCATACAGAGATATGCTACTAGAGTAGGTGAATTAACCAGGGCAAACTTTACCCTTCTCAGTTGACCCCACATAATGGTGTATAGATCAATTTATCAGTTAAGCCAGACAGAAGGAGTCTGTGGAATCACAGATGCTGCAAAACAACAAGAACTATCGCATTTTACCAGGATGTAGCTGGACCAGGCTTAGTCAACCAGTTCCACAACTGTGTGTTGTGTAACTACAAGTCCCAGCATGCTTTGACTGCGTGGTCTTGCAGTCAAAGCATTTTGGGAACCATAGTTTCACAACACCTAGAGAGCCAAAGGTTCACTGGGCCGGATCTATACCTATTTGTGGGAATTTGTTGAGACGTAGATTCAAAGTAGCTCAAATGCTGATGGCTGAAGTAACACAGTTGAATAGCTATAACTTCTTTAACTTCTTTAAATAGTGGAACAAGCCTTTCCACACACTGTTAGTTTAGAATTAAAATTGTTTCTTTGAATTTAAGCTGGTCTTTAATAAAGTAGTTACTAGCAAAACCCAGACATTAACCTAAGGCAGCGTTAAAATATTATGATGATTAATATGGATATTCTATTTTTAATTTCTTATGACTATCAAATTAACAAATGTAACCTGACTTTTAGGGAGAGAAAGACATTTAAAAGGACAGGAGCCTCGCATGGCGACTGGCACTGGTCTCTGGTGGAGCAGGCTGGACAGGATCACACTCCAATGCAAAATTGGTCCCGGATATTGTTACTCAGGCTAAATTTATATGGGATAGGGCACTGGGACTTCTGGGGGAGAAGGGATTTGATGGTGCAATAGGCAGCTATCAGAATTATTGACACTTGAGGGGATAGCAATGTGGAAAAAATATGAAGTACTTACGTTGGGACAAATATGCCAACCTAATATATTAAAATCATTTGAGCTGCTCAAGGAGCAATATCATATTCCAAACGCATTCTTCTTCCATTACCTTCAGCTGCGGCATGCGTTATCGGTCCAATTTGCAGGTGGTAGTGAGGCAGAGATAACTCCCTCCCAATTAAAGGGTATGTTGCAAACACTGGGATATAAAAAGCTCATCTCCTATCTATATTCCTATCTTCTGACAAGCCCACAGGAGGATGAATTACTGTCACTAAAAAGCCACTGGGAAGAAGATTTGGGAGTGCTGGAGGACGAGGAATGGAGCACGCTTATTTTTAGCTCCTATAAATGTTCATCATCCTACCGATACCAGCAAATACAAATATATATAATACATAGATGCGATTTGTATCCACAATTGATGCTTAGATATGATCCGCAAGTGTCTTCCAGATGCCCTAAGTGTGGGGAGGAAGCCCATTTTATCATCTCTTACGGAAGTGTCCTCTAGTTCAAGACTTTTGGCGGAAAGTTAGGGGGTGTATTGCCCACATGGGAGTAAGATGTTCCCTGGATTCCCATAAAATGTCTATTTGGTTTGCAATTAGAGGATGTAGTGGGTAGAAGTCTAAGACAATATATTAACAGTTTATTTCTGATGGCTAAGGTATGTTCGGCAAGAAGCTGGATGGAGTCTATGGCTCCCTCCTTGATAGAATGGATGAGATCAGTGCAGTCCACCTTAGAGCACGAAAAGTTTGTATTTGAACAATGTAATGCTAAATCTAAATATGACAAAATCTGGGCAAGATGACATGAGTCAGAGTATGTTACCACTAAATTGGCAGATTAATATATGGAACGGAATAATCTAACCTATGGAGGGTCATGAGGAATGCTTATTGCCAAGGGTGCATGGGAAACAGAGTTATAAGAATATGTTGGGGTAGTTGTAGAGTTTAGTGTTAGTTAGCAAAGTACAAGTACTAGTTAAAAAATCAAAAAGTAAGTCACGCAGAATTAAAACGGCAAAAACAAACTTTCTGAAGCCATTTGATAGCGGTTTGTTTCAGATTGAATTCATGGGTTATGTATGAGCTAATAAGACAACTAATTATCTATAATTATGGTATATCTTTTTGTTGCACTGTCTGCAAGTTACAACATGAACATTTCTTGACATGCAAGTGCGGCAATGTTGTTTAGTATGATATCTGAGTAACAGTTTAATGTATGTATCTGAATATGTAATTTGTTACATTTTGCAATGCAATACAATATAATCTACGATTTCCTTTTCTCATGATTAAGTGTATCCTGAATTAACCGTTTGACTGCAATAAAAACTTTAAAAAAAATAAAAATAAAAGTACAGGAGCCATTTGATCTGGACATCGTGGTTAACTCTTTAGGGTTTGTGTTTAATACAGCAGCCATCTTGAAACCAACAATTTTTTTTTTTTAAATGGGAATGTAGTTATGTGACATTAGAATTTCATTAGACAAACAATGGTGTTTGTTTTACCATAGCCATTTTCAAGATTTTATTTAATTTTCCTTTGCAAGTCGTGACTAATGAATAAAGTTGTTACAACAACCATTGTTTTTCTTATGCAATTCTATCATCTGTTAATGTCACATGACCACATTCCCATTTGAAGAATTAGCATTTCACCAAAGATAACCAGCTTGAAGATGGCAGCCAAACTGGCCACATAGGGGCTACTGTCTTTAGCCAGAAACGGACTAGTGCTATGAACAGGTACAGGAGGAAGGCTCACTCCAAAAGACATGGTGTATTAGAGAACAAGAGCAGCACAGACACTGACATGGAGCAGATTGAGCAGAAACGTGAAGGAACATGATTTACCAAAAAGATCCACAGGTGGGATGTGCTCCTATCACTTGGGTTTTTAAGACTTGGGACCTGATACAGAGTTTTAGTGGATGCGCCTTGTGCTATTCAGAGGTGCGTCTCTAAGAAACACTAACCTCTGTATTGGCCGTATAAAAAGCCAGACAAGTTATATAAAACCCCCCAAAAAATACAATCAGAGCCTTAATTGCTCCGACCGCACGGCTTCTTTTTTTTTTTTTTTTTTAACCAAGCCAAATTTTTCTTTTTTAACAAAGCAAAAAGTTAACCCCTTCCCCCCACCGCCACAACCAACGTAAATAAATAAAGTACGGCCCAACAGGGCATGCTGCCGCAAGTAGAACTAGAAGCGCAAGCATGCTCATGAATGACAAAGCATGCTCGCACTTGTAGTACCACTATCGGTAGCATGCCTGGTACCAAATCGCGTCACATGGCCATTCCTTTTAAAAAACCAAAAACAAAAAAAAACCGCCCTCTAAAAAAAAACCAAAAAAAAAAAACTTTGTAAATGTCCAAACGCCCCCAAATAATTTAAAGTAATAAAATATCACCAATACCCATCCCCTTCTTAAATACAGTGCTCACATAAAAAAATCCTCAAAAACCAAAACAAATAAATCCACGATCACTGTCCCCTGCTTTAAAAAAAAAAAAAAAAACCAAAACACTACTGTCCCCTGCTTTAAAAAAAAAAAAAAAAATCAAAACAGTGCCCACAATTAAAATAACGAAAATAGCCACATATGCCCCTCAAAAATAAAAATATTTGAAAAATGGCCATAAGATGGCCCAAAATTAAATAAAAAAAAACTTACCTGCTCTGATGGGGGTCCAGTCTGTAAGCTTTTAATTCGGGGTGTGGCCTTGGCAAAAAAACCCTATAGAGACGACGCAAACTACAGCCTGCACGCAGGACATCCCGATGCTAATGGCAGTTCTGTCACTGGGGTGTACTTATACCCTCTGCCAGCCTGGGAAATATCGATATTTTCAAATACTCCCATGCTGGCAGAGGGTATAAGTATACCCCAATGACAGTAGATCTGTGTGCAGGACATAGTTTGCATCATCTCTATAGGGTTTTTTTTTTTTTTGCTAAGGGCTCCCTCCGGATTAAAAGCAGCATCAGAGCAGGTAAGTATTTCATTTATTTTTGGGCCATCTTTAAGACATTTTTATTATATTTTTTATTTTGAGGGGCACATTTGGCAATTTTTTTTATTTTAATTATGTGGGCACTGTATTAATTTTTTTTTAAAGGGGACAGTGATCATGGATTTATTTATTTCTTTTGGTTTTTGGGGGGAACATGAGGCTATTTATAAAAAAAAAATTTGTGGGCATTGTACTTTTTTTTTTTTTTTTATTTTATTTACTTTAAATTATTATAGCCTTGTCATTCATAGGCATGCTTGCGCTTGTAGTTCTACTAGCGGCAGCATACCCTGTCGGGCCGTAGTTTATTTAATTTGCATATGTTGCGGCAGCAGGGAAAGTGTTTAATTTTTTTTTTTTTTTACTACAACTCTTGTTTCTAAATAACTTCTCTTCAGCTCCGGTGAGCTGCCCCTACACTTACACCATCTCAGAGATGGTGTTAGCGTAAGGCTTGTTAAGCAGCCACTGGACCGCAGGGGAAGCAGTATTATAATGAGAAGAGACCCTTTCTCATTTAATTACTCCACAGGCGCAGCCCGGTCGGATGCGATCACAGGCGGATGGGTACGTTTGCACCCATCTTTCTGTGCACGCTCTTGATCTGGGTATGCGCAGTGGACATTTTGGCTGCGCTTCCGTCTGAAAAAAAAGACGGAAGCACAGCTCTGGATCAGGGCCCTGGAAAACAAGCGCTGTTTGTGGTGCTTAATAACAGGGTTGAGAACCCCTGAGCTAGTTCCAAGAAGTCTGAACATACTGCAAGAGTAGTGAGAAAACAGCCAACCTGTAACTCTCCAGGTGTTGTGAAACTATGGATCCCAGAATACTATGTTGGGTATCGGCTATGATCTGCCATTAAAGCAGGCTGGGACTTGTAGTCCCACTCCGCCTGGAGAGCCAGATTGGCCAGGCCTGTAGTAGACAATAAATTAGACTAGTTTGTAAATAAGGATATCCTATATAATTACAAAAAACAACCCCCTAAGGATCAAACTGGGTCCCAGGTCATTGTGAGTTTAAACAAATAACTGAGGAGACTGGAGTGGATTTATTGGGAGAGGAAACAGGTCATTGCTAGTACTACCAGTAAATCAAGCTAAATGCTAAGCACAGGAGATTCACAGGCTGATAGGGGAAGAAAAGCAATGTTTAATGGTGAAAAAGGAATGTACGTGTGGAACCAACAAAAAAAAACAAAACAGTTATGACACGAACTTGGAAATGTACAGAACACTAATAAAAGTCACTTGTGGGAGGAGCCAGTCTGCAGCGCAATGTAAACCCTTACAGATGAAAAATATATAAGTGCAAACATTAACCCCTTAACTTACATATTAAGTTTAAATAAAGCAGGATTCTGTTACTTTAATTTTTTTTTATTTTTTACCAACAGATAAATTGTACAAAAGAGGTAAATACATACTACTCCACACAACACGTTTCAATAAAAATAACCCAAAAAAAGGTCAACCATACTAGTTAACATTAAATTGAGGAAGAGAAACAAGGACAACTTATTGTAGACACCCTTCAGTTACCCAGAACAAGAATATTCAATTTTCCTTTAAAAAAAAATAAAAAAAAAATCCATAAAACAGAAGTACGTTTGCTATAAACTAACAGCATTACTTTTGCATAAAGCATTCAGAACAGCAATCCCGTTACCAATGAGCCCATTGACAAGTCACAGTGGAAGTTCTTTTGCAAGCTGAGCGTTACATAATGCAGCCTATAGCGACACCATGTGGCATAACAGGGTAAAACACTAAATATTCCCAACTGGATCAATTGATTTATTAAATTCAATAAAGCAATTAAAACAACCCTTATATATGTGTGGGCAATGAGGCCATTATAGAAATAAAAATGTCAATATAACAATAGCTCCCAATCAATGAAACCATATAATTAACCGATTAATCACGAGATCATATAAAAACATAAAATTGATCATATTTCTTTCAGTTCCAAGTCTTGGCAGATGCACTTGGAAACAGTCATCAGAAACACAGGGAGGCACTGAAACGGCTGTGATTTGATATCGTACAGTGGGCATTACCCTGGGACATAACATCAATACATAAAGATAGTCACACAGTGATGGCTTGTTGATAATTGGTAAAGCAGCAAATTGGACAATTTTAAGTGCCTTGCAAGACGGGTGATGAGGTAGAACATCGCATCCCTGCAAACTAATGGAGCAGCCTTCCCCTAATGGCTGCAAACGGCACCCTTTAACAGAAGATCATCAGTGCAATTCTGGCTGTCCTACCAGGCAATACAGTGATATAAAATCATAGCAACAACAATGCATAGATTACACAGTCACTAAAGGATAAAAGGATAATAAAACCAGCTTAGAAAAATAAAAACTGGAGTCACTGGTTGAGAAAAGGTGGAAGCAGCAGGTTTGGCAGAAGTAGAGAGAATTTTAAGAGACAGCAAAGTCAAGTGCACAGGAGGAAGAGAAAGACGAAGTAGACAAGAGACGGAACAAATGCATCAGCTGAATACAGCATAACATGAACAATGGAGAACTCTTAGTAATCTGTTTATGTTGGGCATAGTATTTAGCGTCCTCTCTCATATCCAGGCAGAAGCTGGCTGAGGACAGACTGCAGGGGCTTGTTCACAGACATATTGTAGTTCTTGCCCAGGTCGTGTCTGCAGGCCGGGCAGCTGTGCACAGAGGCTTTAAATGATCGGTCAAGGCAACACTTGCAGATGTTGTGCAGACATTCAGTGGTGATGGGCTCATAGACCACCTCTTGGCAGCAGATACACAGGAAAGACTCTTCCACTTTGCTGATAAATTTGGGCCCTTCCTTTAAGAAGGTCATCACCTCATTCCATAGTTTTACATTCAGCTCGTCCTTTGCAATCAAAGCCTTTTGCTCTGGAGTCAGTTTGTATAATGCCACTTTGGTTTTCTTAGGGGTGCCAGCAGATGGCGCCAGAGCTTTAGGATTGTCAGACACCCTCTTTCGCTTCCCTTTGCTTGGAGTTTCCATCTCATTACCACCAGCATTTTCTTTCTCTCGCTCCTTATTAGCCATAGATTCCAAGTAACCTTCAGGATACTGCATGGCGAGACCCAGTTTCTTTATGCGATCTTTGCCATCCTTGCTCCACGGTGCAGGTTCCTCGTCATCTCTCTTTAGAAGATAGCGCCACACTAGGAACCCGGATTTCCCCTTCTCTGGCCAGTACTTCACCACTTTGTAGATTCCATCATATCTGTTTCCTTCCTCCGGGGCATATTTGCTGTGCTTCCTTCCCTTGGCATTGCGCACAACACGGACAGGTTTACCGGATCGCCAGTCCTTAGCTACAGCTCCCTGTTTGTCATTAATAGGAGCGTTGCAGTTGAGGGCCAGAGCTCTGTTCATATTGGTCAGCTTCTGGTCACATGACTGCTCTGCGGTGCGTTTGTTACCAGAGAGGTCACGCCCTCCACTCCCGGTGTACGTAAACTCAGTCCCATGGTCCACATCATCCTCATAGCCGCCTGCCAGCACTAGGGAATAAGATCCATCGGTGCTTCTGCCGTGAATACCAGCCACATGTGGCCTGTGGACGCCAGCCTCACTCACTTGAACCCGGAACTTCCACATTGTGCCAACCGGCACCCCTGGTATAGGGCCGTAGTGATTAGACGGAACAATTGTACATTCCCGGGTACGTCCCATGCACGCCATCCCTTTCCCCCAGTCTCTTCGGGATGTAGAGCTGGCAGAGGCCATTTTGGATTTCTTTTTGCTTTCCTTCAGCTTCTCACCCGCTAAAACCACTTCCGTGGCATCGACTCTACATTCCGGGCAGTACCAGTCCTCATCGTCCTGGGGCAGGGAGGAAAGGGGTGGGTCAAGACAATACATATGGAAGGCCATGTCACATTCGTCACACAGCAGCTGCTTGCCGGGATCCTGCTTACCGCCGCACACATGACAGGCGCACATGCGGCATTTGGTTTTGGGGTTGTCTCTGCAGTGTTTGCATTCGGGGCCATTTTGCCTTTTGGGGGGTTTTTCGGTTGAGGAGGGGTCCACACTGCCAGGCTCCTCAATCTTGAAGATCTCATCCACAAATCTGATCCTGCAGTTGTCCAGGGAGTCTCCCGCAGTCCCCAGGAAGACCTTAGCATAAAGTTCTTTAACAGTCCTGGTCTCCCTCTTTCTCAGGATCTCAGCATCATACCAGTAGCCTTTCTCCTTTGGGTCATCGGGGTTGTAGTTGACCATGACCAACTGCCCCACTGCCAGCTGCTGCCACTGGAGGGTGCTGCGGGCCCGGGGGCGCACGTCCTTGTCGGTCAGCTGCACCTCCCCGTTCTCGGGGTAATCCTCATAAGCGATGTGGTAGATGAGGTCTTCGGGGTCGCAACCATCAGCGGACTGGCCCCTGCGGGTCACCTTCACCACCTGAGCCTCGAACCAAGCGCCCATGGGCAGGTCCCGGGCGTCCACCGGCTTGCCGATCTTATACAAGCCGAGGTCACAGGGCTCCTCCTTAGGTTGCTCCTCGGGCTCCGTCTCGGACATCGGGGTCTCTTCATCGGTCTCCTCCGTGACGACCGGAGCGCACACCGGGACCTGGCGCACCATCAGCTGCACGATGTCATTCAGCCCGACGCTGTAATCGAACAGCGTGTGCCCGTCCTCCATCTGCTTCCCCCGGTAGAAGAGCCGCTGCTGCTTCACGTCCACCCCGAACACCTCCTGGATCCGCAGCCGCAGTTCCTCCACCTTAGTCAGCTTGGACAGGGAGTCGAGGCGGTGAGTCTCCCGGCCGTCCATGGTGCGCACCTGGATCCACATGGCTGCTGTTGGGCTGAGGTGTCGGGGCTCCCGGTTGCTCGGTCACAGTGGTCTCCGGTGTTACGTGTAATGGGCTCGCGCTCTCTGGGAGATTGGCGCGGTTTGTACTTTGGCGGGAAGTTGTGGCGCTCCCGCTCTCCGGTGATTGGGAGAGGTGACACCCCCCGGGGAGGAGTCACACGTGGCCCCGCCCTCCCTGTGGATATTTCGCTTTCTCTCTCCCGCGCTCACAGCTGTATCACTGTATCACCATAGTGTCCCTCACAGCCGGGCGGTCACCCAGTGACACACTACCAGTATTACTAGCCTAATACTAGGTCTCACAGCGTATAAATATCATCTGTGTATTGTTTACATAGCTACACATACACCTATCAGAGTCATGGTGGACTTTAATTCCCAGTGAAAATCTGATAATTACCTTATAAGAATAAACCATGGACCCTGTGTATATTTGTAGTAATAAAAGGTACCCTAAATACTATATGTACTGTATGAGGGATATTCAATTAGATGTTCACTGATTCCCATTTATTAAGGTAGTCTCCAAACTTGTAAAACTTACAATGAAATGGATGGCAGATAAGAGCCACATGGCCCATCCAGTCTGCCCAGTTGTTTATTTAAAACTATGCTGATTCTTGACCCCATTTAATCCTTAATTTAGTTTGAGATTTAGGATATTGTTATATTTATCCCAAGCGTGTATAAACTGTTCCACTGTTTTCACCGTAACCCCCTCAGATGGGAGAATATTCCACTTATCTATCACCCTTTCAGTGAAGTCATTTTTCTGCACTTTTCCTCTGAATCTACCACCCTCCAGTTTATTTGCAAGTCTTCGTGCTCTAATACTCTGTACCTCCATCCCTATGGGTCAGCTTCATTTTGAAGCTACTGTTTTATTTGTGTCTTTGCGTTTTCATGTGCCACAATACCTAACTAAATAAGCCCCTTTATATTGTTTTTCCTTTGCAAGAAAATCCACTCTAGGGCCGACGCTAGGGTGTTTGGCGACTCCCTGCGAACTTTAATTTTGCGCCCTTCTGTTTAGCAATACAGTGTCCCAGTCTCTGCTATACAATTCCCACTTCATCCTAAACACCGCCACACAGTACAGACTAAATATATCTTATAAGTCATGAATCTCCAGCTCCCCGGAAGTCCCAATTCATGTCTCTCCAGCCTCCCAGTATACCCATCATGTTTCTCCAGCATTCAGTATCCCCCATTATGTATATCCAGCTCCAGCATCCCCATTATGTCTCCAGCTCCAGTATCCCCCATCTTGTTTCTCCAGCACCCAATATCCCCCATTCTGTCTCTCCAGAACCCAGTATACCCCATTATGTTTTCTGCACCCAGTATCCCTCTTTTAAGTCCTATACCACTACTTACCTTTCAAGTCTACACTCCTTCCAGCTGTTGCTTCTCCTCTGTGGTGGGCTCTAATGTGACCTCAGGTCACTCCAGCGCCATTCAGTGAGGGGGAGGCGCTGCTTTACTCTGCATCTGCCACACAGGCACAGCAGAAGTGAATGGACGCCACTGTTAAGCTCTATAAGGCACCCGAGTGGGGAGAGCAACTTACATTGTTTAACAGTGACGTCCAACTTAGCGAATGGACCGGTTCTGCGGGGGATGAGCACCTGTCCAGCCTGCACTGCATTCCCCCTGCTTACCATATTGCAGCAGCCCTGATTCTCCAGTCATGCTAAGTCATATGATGGGGTAGATGCACCTTATTAAATAAAGGAGATAAAGTGACAGTATTTATATTGCTTCTCCCTCTATACCTCCTCATTGGGTGGCTTCAACTACCACCTCTACGCTGATGACAGCTAAATTTACCTCTCCTCCCCAGACCTCAACCCTTCTCTTTTGTCTAAGATTTCCGAGTGCCTTGCGTCCCTATCCACATGGATGGCCAAACGCTTCCTCAAGCTGAATATGGACATAACAGAAATCATTGTCCTCCCCCCCTCATTCACCACTGGTGATACCTGTCTCCTCCTCCCCTGAAGTTCGCTGCCTAGGTGTCATTCTTGACTCCTGACTTTCCTTTATATCCATGTCCTCTCATTCTTGCCCTTTTCACCTACGCGACATTGCACACATCCGTCCCTTCCTCGTCCACTCTCTAGTCATATCACAACACGACTACAGTAATCTCCTCCTCGTAGGTCCCCGCTCAACCGTCTTGCCCCCCTTCAATCTATAATTAATGCGGCTTCCAGGCTCATCTTCCTCTCACGCTGCTCTACCTCGGCCTCTCCTTTATGTCAAACCCTTATCTGGCTTTCTCTCTTTAAACTCCTTACCCTCACCTTTAATGCCATCTCCTCATCCACTGCTCGCTGCCTCTCTTCCCTCATCTCCATGCACACCCCTTATAGTTATATTTTATGTTGAATTGCTTTCCTTTTATGGTCAGTTTCACTTAACTATATATCTAGATTTATATCCTTTTGATATATTATATATATATATATATCCATATATTTTTTCGAATGTTTACAACATCAGCTGGTATTTTAGAACTAAGAATGAGAGAAATTAGTGGCAATATGAAAAATAAACACATTTATTAAGTTTGAATTATACACAGTTCACAGTTAAATTACATGTAATTTGCAGGTTAGATTACTAGGCTAATGTTACTCTCTGTCCGCTTTTGGAGATCTGTCCACTTGATTTCTTAGGATCTCTGAAATGTTCATAGCTAGAAATAAACGTGAGATAAATTAGTATATAATACATGCACCAGTTCAGTTGACTTTTGCTTTTCATAGTGCATTTTATGGATCAGATCCCGAATTCCCAAAAATTGCATTCTCTGGGCCCGATTCAATTGTTAAAAAATCGTTCGCCGGTGTATTTTTAACGCTTTTGAAAAAAAATTTACCGGCGTTATTTTTTTTTCTTATTCAATTCTTTTTTCTCGTTAAAAATACGCTGGTTTATGAACGATAAAAATCCGCACCTATGAGAGGTGCGGATTTTTAACGCTGCCCTATGTTGTGCCCCAACAGGGCATGCTGATGCTTGTAGAACTACAAGCATCGCACCTATGAGCGGATTTTTAACGCTGCCCTATGTTGTGCCCCAACAGGGCATGCTGATGCTTGTAGAACTACAAGCATCAGCATGCCCAGCCCATGCAGGGCATTAGGCACCATGCCCTGCCATCCAGGGACCGCTGAGCAGCTGCTAG
>WWET01002116.1:242126-252744 GCA_011038615.1 Limnodynastes dumerilii
GGAAGTTGCTTTGATTAGTGTCTTTCTAGGAGGACAAGGAAATAAATGCCATTATGTGTAACAGGAGCCTGGGCCTACCCTATAATATAGTGTGTGTCTTTGATCCGGCACATGAGAGGGGGACAGGGGTGAGAAGGGCAGAGGACAGAAGCATTTGGAAAGTTGTTATACCACATTCATGTAGTTGGTTACAGTGATCTCAGCGTTTAGGTTCTGACTGTACTCCTGGTGATCTTCTTGTGAGGATGTAATGAACACTAGAGGTTGGGAAGGCACTAATTCTCCTACAGACAAGCCAGTGAAATCATGTGTAATGGAATTGCTTCCTGATAAGCTGTGGCAGGTCTGTAAAGACAATTGAAGGAAGACATGTTACATGTGATGCTGGAAATAACCGTACGTGTACATAATAATGCCTAATATATTGCATTCTTCATACAGGGCCGGATCCAGGACTCCGATAGCCGTTGTAGGTGTAGCTACGTCCGCAGTTCCCATAGTGGATCACTGTGTCTATGGTGGATTGCCCGTATGGGGTTGCCGACGACAGGACCCTACCTCAATATTTACACACCGGAAAATGGAGCTGGTGCATAAATAAGGATCTAAGCATGCCCTTAATGTACCATTTAAATACGTCCCCCCTTCTCTTCATGCTCTACAAATGGCGTCTAGTTCCACCCTGCCGTCAGAAAGGCTTCCAGCATGAAAGCCTGGATCCTGAGAATCCAGCTTTGTTCTGGAAGCCTTTGAGGAAAGTATGCGCACTCGCCATTCGCGAACATTTTCCGCTCTGTGTGTAAGTGACAAGTCCAGATCCGGTCCTCAGAGTAGCGAATGTGGTCCTATAGCTCACACTAAGCAAAATGAATGTGCAACCTCTTTAAGTAACCATAAACATGCAGAAAGGCTATCGCTTGTGTGTTTAAACATTGAGTGAAACATCCTGATACTGAGTTATACTAGCTGCATAATATAAAGCCGTTGTAGGGTTTTTGAGAATGTGACATAAATACTGCGCTCTAAGTGCTAAATGGCGTGCGAACAAGTCCGGGCGCTCAGAGAATCATCTTCATCTGTTTTCGGTTATATCTAGGACATCGGATATTAAAGTTTTTGCTTCTGGGATATTAAATTCATGTTGTTTGCTGCCTCAGATTTAGGATTCCTTCTATATACAGAATTACTGGTTAGTGGAAATAGAGAAATATAATTATAACAAAGCCTGGGGAAATCCACAAAGGAGATGGTGATGACAATTTCACTCTGTGAATACATCATAGTAAGATTGGGTGTCTCACGTTTCCCGGTAATGTCCTGAAGTGTTAGCTCTTGTGACCAGTACAACAATAACAATGGGGTAGATCCAGAACTACGTTTGCCGTACGTTTATTCGCGGAGCGTATTTTCGTGTGCGTATATTCGCTACACTCCCCTCGGCACACCCCTTGCACGGACGTATTTTGTCAAGATACGCTTTCCAAACCCTACCTTAACTTTTTCCAACGTAACCGCAGTCATACGCACACGTACGTATGGGCTGAACGAATTTACACAGCTAAGCACGCCCATACTGTACACTTTAAATACCACCCCCCGCCTACTTCACGTATTTCACACGTATTTTGGAGTAACGTAAAATTGGCACGCCCACACGTAAGTATTTACCTGACACATACGTGAATGGCCCATACGTTCACAATTATACTAAGTTAATGTGCGTATTTTCTATGGTGCGCATGCGCAGTGCGTTCAAAACAGCGATCTTACGTCTCCGTCACGCGTAAATTCGCTTCGAAGCGTTGTTCTGGATCAGGCCCAATGTGCTTGTAAGTCATGCTGGAACATAAGCAGAAAGTAATCAGTCATGTGCTGTATTCATCCCAAACCTTCCTGTGTCACTGGCAGCCAGGGAGAGAGGCTCTGCAGGAATGTAGTGTGCATTTGAGAGGAACAGATAGACATCTCTCCCGCCTTGACTATTGCAATCTCCTCCTTTCTTGCCTGCCCCTCACCCATCTTTCCTCCCTTTCTATAGTCAGTGCAGCAGTGAGTCTTATTTTCCTCTCTCGCCGCATCCCGTCAGACTCTTCACTGGCTGCCTCTCCACTAAAGAATCCCCTTCAAACACCTCACCTACAAAGCCCTCTCTAACTCTACCGTTCCCTATCTCTCCTCCCTCGTCTCCAGCCATACTCCCTCTCACCCTCTATGGCCAACGACTGACGTCTCACCTCCCATTTCATCACCACATCTCACTCCTGCGTACAAGACTTGCAAATTTTCAAGCAATCTCTCAAAACTCATTGTTTCAGGAACGTGTACCCCTCCTCCACACAACCCCATACCCTCCTCTTCCACTTGCCTTTGACCCGGCTCCTTCACAATCCTTGCATGCCTCTCCCAACCCACTCCTGCCCTTCTAGCCCACTTTGCACTTCTAGGCCTTCTGTCCTTTTCTAGTCCCCTCTCCCTTTGCCCTAGCATGTATTTCCTGTTAGTCTCCCCCAACCTTGTAGATTATGATCTTTTATAAGCAGGTCTCTCTATCCTCATGTCCTTCACCTCTCAGTCTGATCTTTGCCCCCCCTTTGATCCTTGAATTGTATTTTTTTCTTGCTGTCCCACCCTGTATGCCATGTTTATGTTTACTCAATATTCATGTTATGTCTATGTTTGTACATTACCTGTTCCCCGCTGGGGCCCTTTGTGCTGCCTTATAAATAAATGTTGAAATAATATATAATAATATAGGGCCTGATTCACAATTAAGAAGCTGCGGCTTCTTAAGTGCGTATTGGTCCGAAATTACCTACTGCAAATGCATAGCAGGTAATTTACGCTATCTACGTAGCCGATAGGCACGTAGATATCATAGGTGCAGTCTTTACAGACCGCACGCAGCGTGTTACGTAAAAAGAGGCAGTGTAATGCCGCCTCGGGGAGTTTTTAGGCAGTAGTGGGAGGGGGAGGTATTTAGATTAGCCGGGGAGGGAGGCGCAGTGTCCGTACGGACATTGCACGGAGACTTAGGGTAGCCCTATGGCGCTCGTAAGTGTGAATCAGGCCCATAGTGTAAGGCGTTAGGAGATCCCACCAGGAAACTTTAATAAAGATCTGGGTAGAGTTGCATCTGTCTATAATTGGGTCAGGAAAAATAATATTTATTTATTATCAAGTTTTTATATTGCGCCATCATATTACGCAGCGATTTACAATCTAAACAATCATTATAACATGACTGGGTGGTAACGACTGGATGGTAACATGACTGGGTGGTAACATGACTGGATGGTAACATGACTGGGTGGTAACATGACTGGTTTAACATGACTGGTATAACATGACTGGTATAACATGACTGGGTGGTAACATGACTGGTTTAACATGACTGGTATAACATGACTGGTATAACATGACTGGGTGGTAACATGACTGGTTTAACATGACTGGTATAACATGACTGGTATAACATGACTGGGTGGTAACATGACTGGTTTAACATGACTGGTATAACATGACTGGTATAACATGACTGGGTGGTAACATGACTGGTTTAACATGACTGGTATAACATGACTGGTATAACATGACTGGGTGGTAACATGACTGGTATAACAAGACTGGGTGGTAACATGACTGGGTGGTAACATGACTGGTTTAACATGACTGGTATAACATGACTGGTATAACATGACTGGGTGGTAACATGACTGGTTTAACATGACTGGTATAACATGACTGGTATAACATGACTGGGTGGTAACATGACTGGTTTAACATGACTGGTATAACATGACTGGTATAACATGACTGGGTGGTAACATGACTGGTTTAACATGACTGGTATAACATGACTGGTATAACATGACTGGGTGGTAACATGACTGGTTTAACATGACTGGTATAACATGACTGGTATAACATGACTGGGTGGTAACATGACTGGTATGACATGACTGGTATAACATGACTGGGTGGTAACATGACTGGTATGACATGACTGGTATAACATGACTGGGTGGTAACATGACTGGTATGACATGACTGGTATAACATGACTGGGTGGTAACATGACTGGTATGACATGACTGGTATAACATGACTGGGTGGTAACATGACTGGTATGACATGACTGGTATAACATGACTGGGTGGTAACATGACTGGTATAACAAGACTGGGTGGTAACATGACTGGGTGGTAACATGACTGGTTTAACATGACTGGTATAACATGACTGGTATAACATGACTGGGTGGTAACATGACTGGTTTAACATGACTGGTATAACATGACTGGTATAACATGACTGGGTGGTAACATGACTGGTTTAACATGACTGGTATAACATGACTGGTATAACATGACTGGGTGGTAACATGACTGGTTTAACATGACTGGTATAACATGACTGGTATAACATGACTGGGTGGTAACATGACTGGTTTAACATGACTGGTATAACATGACTGGTATAACATGACTGGGTGGTAACATGACTGGTATGACATGACTGGTATAACATGACTGGGTGGTAACATGACTGGTATGACATGACTGGTATAACATGACTGGGTGGTAACATGACTGGTATGACATGACTGGTATAACATGACTGGGTGGTAACATGACTGGTATGACATGACTGGTATAACATGACTGGGTGGTAACATGACTGGTATGACATGACTGGTATAACATGACTGGGTGGTAACATGACTGGTATAACAAGACTGGGTGGTAACATGACTGGGTGGTAACATGACTGGTTTAACATGACTGGTATAACATGACTGGTATAACATGACTGGGTGGTAACATGACTGGTTTAACATGACTGGTATAACATGACTGGTATAACATGACTGGGTGGTAACATGACTGGTTTAACATGACTGGTATAACATGACTGGTATAACATGACTGGGTGGTAACATGACTGGTTTAACATGACTGGTATAACATGACTGGTATAACATGACTGGGTGGTAACATGACTGGTTTAACATGACTGGTATAACATGACTGGTATAACATGACTGGGTGGTAACATGACTGGTATGACATGACTGGTATAACATGACTGGGTGGTAACATGACTGGTATGACATGACTGGTATAACATGACTGGGTGGTAACATGACTGGTATGACATGACTGGTATAACATGACTGGGTGGTAACATGACTGGTATGACATGACTGGTATAACATGACTGGGTGGTAACATGACTGGTATGACATGATCAGAGATTAGGAAGGAAGAGCAGGAGCAGAGCATTATGTACTGAATGGAGGGGGTCATGTTGGAGGGTTTGAAAATGATGTTTTTAGTGATAAAGGGCTAGATCCAGAACAATGTCCATCGCCTATAATACGCCCGTCAGATGCCGAAAATAGCTACTTCGCATGCGTAGTAACCAATTTACGTAATCTACGTATCGTTTTGTTACGTAGATTGCGTATATGTGATCTTAAAAAGCATACACGCAATCTACATAACGAAACGATACGTAGATTACGTAAATTGGATACTACGCGTGCAAAGTAGCTATTTTCGGCACCTGACGGACGTATTATGGGCAACGGACGTTGTTCTGGATCCAGCCCAAAATGACTACATTTGATATAGGAATATGCAAACTATCCAGTATGGACACATTACTTAGAAATAAACACATGTCAGCACCCGCTGGTTAGTTCTGTCAATAGAGTATACACCAGGCCAATGAAATAAAATATGGAAGGTACCTGATCGGAGCTTCCGTTCCCCAATTCAGAGTCATTGGAGCTGCCGAAATATAGGCGCCACATGGACTTGGAATCTTCTGGGGGAATTTTGATCATATCCAGAGATGTAAGAGATTGTTCTAGAGCGCTGTCCGGCTCTCCACCCGACTCGTCCGATATACTGCTGTGGTTCAGGAAAATCATGGATGATAAACTAGCATCGCTGTCAGGGCCTGACCCGTTATCCTGAAATGATTCAGAGATAGATAAAAATATGTCTTCCTTTTCCATGTCTCAAAAGACCGAACTCTGTAATATAGTGTTACAAGAGTCGGAATTAATATTTAGGTTTACTAAAAATGCTTAAAATGTAAAATGGAGACGTTTCCCCACAGCAACCAAACAGATTGTGTCTAAAATTGTATTTATATTATTTTAAAATGTTCTTTTGATGTCCACTGTACCAGGCCCTTGCTTACGGGCAATCGTATGCTATTTCCATTCTGTAAATTGGACATCTATCATTAATAATTTAAAAGTTAAATAAATTGTACTTATAGGAAGTATTAGATAAATAAGAGTTAAATCTGATTAGCTGGAAATAGTAGAAAATGTTTCCCTAAGTCTCATTATTTCTGCTGAAAGCCTATAGATAATTACTGGAATTGTCCTTTCATGGTTGCATGCTGGAAGGTTACGGCTGTGTGCACAGCTGCCCTGTCAGGTCACAAAAGTAGTTAAAAAAACAAATTGCCTCTCTACCTTACCAAGGGCTGGTAGCACATTACTGGATACCTGAGGAACCAATCAAATCTTGTTCACCACTTTCAGATCCTCCTCCTATTCTGCAACCCAGTATGTCCCATTATTAAAAATCTGAGCTGAAACCATTGAAGACTAATTTAACAGAGCAACTCCTCTAAAGCTGGGTTTACACATATCCAATTCCCATCCAATTTGACTGTCCAGTTGGTCAATTGGATAAGTGTGTATGCTCAGTTGTGGTTTGCACACACACAACTGCTCATTACATCCAATCCTGGTTGTGTCAAATGATTTTTAAACCTACTTAAAAATCAGGATACACAACCAAATTTTGCCAGTATATATGCTTCAGCATCTGCTTTGTCCAATGTTACTCCCTATGCTGAGGACGGTCTGACAAAGATTGGAAGAGTGTACGGTGAGGCGATCATCTGCCCAGATGTATGCTGTAACGTTGGACCAGCGTGTATCATAGATGGGGTGTTGTATATGTGACCTTGATCTGCTGTAGGATTGTGTAAACAGTCTGGTCTGGAGTTGGATCTGAAGAGGATTGGACAATTATGTACCCAGCTTTAGTTTAAGCACAGGATTAATGAATGATATTACAGAACTCCTGAGTGACCATACCTGTGGTGGACTTGGTGCAAGGCTATTGTGGATAGCCTCCAGCTGTGCATTGTACAGCAAAGCTTTCAGATCTGCTCCTGTAAAGGTCTCTGTCAAGCTGGCGATATGCTGGAAATCCACATCATTATCTAGCAGCATGGATTGACTGAGACCTTTTAGGATTTCATAGCGAGACACCTGTATAAAAAGATAAAAACACACATTAATAATACTCCCACTTTTATAGGTATAAAACAGACTTTAGTTAAAACCAGTTGGCTCCTAAACTGGGAAACTTTGCTGAACTTCTGTGGTTTTAGTCAAAGTGTGTCCACGTTTCCACGCTGTGCATGTGTATGAATCCAAGCTAATCGATTGGAGAGCATTCTGGGGCCATCTATGTTTAAGAGCTATAAACCCTGCCCAGACTTTTGCAATATGAGTGTGAAAAGTTATGTGAAATAGGGTGGGGGGCATTTAAATGTGTCTGTGAGGGCGCGGTTACATAGAATCGCACGTATGGCATACATATATGCACGTAAGCACACACGTAAAATTAGAGGTGGTCTATGGAGGCGTAAGTCTACGATTGCACGACTGTGAGAGAGGTGTGCCATGGGTGTTGGCTTGCTACGTGCGTGCTTATAATTGCGTACTTTTGAACAAACGCATCTCTGAATACGGCCCTAAATCTATTTCTCGGCAATCTGTAACTGTCGTCCAATTTTAGAAGCTCTTTTTCAACATGTAATAGGTCTTAAATCTAAAATCCACCTGGGTTTAACATGCTACGTATAACATATTTCTCAGAATGCTTCTAGACTTTGCTGACCTGATCTGGGGGTGGACAGTAGAGACACTCATCCAATCGTCCAGGTCTGAGGAGAGCAGGATCAATCAAATCCGGCCGACTGGTGGCTGCCAGGACATAAACTCCTACCAGCAGATAAAGACATTGAAATATCGCTTTCTTCTTTATATGAAAAGTGATGGCAGCTTCCCAGTCTGTAATAATGCTCTTACCTTGTAATCCTTCCACCCCATCAAGCTGTGTCAGCATCTGGTTGACCACTCTGTCAGTAACGCCTGTGTTATCATGGCCTCGCTGTGGTGCAATAGAGTCAAACTCGTCGAAGAACAAGAGGCAAGGCTTAGCAGCCTGGGCTCTGTGACCAAGACACACCGGAAAAACATTTACCTATTTTTCTGACATTAGTTTTATAGTGTCCCTGCCTGCTACACATAAAAAGGACAGTGAGATCTCAAACAGACATTGACAATAGTGGTCAGCATCATTGACAAACACATTTCAGGCCTGATCAAGAGTTGCACGCAATTCAGCAGGCATCGAGAGTCCAGTACATCTGAGCGTAAAACATGGATGGGAGGCGCGCAAAGGTGCACACAACGGTATCCCTGGATGGCTTTGGACCAGATACAGAATTAATAATGTCAGGGTACTTATTGTTACACCCTAGGATGCCATTTCTGGTTATGTCTCTAGTGGCAGTTCTGGACTGATGATTCAGGTCATATACAATTCTACTAGCTGCCCATAGAAGCAGCTATTGAAAACTGGGACTAATCTGTGTAATTGCCTGTTACCCTACACCTGTGCTCTGGCTATATATATATATATATATATATCCTATTTCCAGAGCAAGGTGTGGGTCATTATTTCCTATTACCTGTGCTGCATGTTTGTTTGGACTTACTTGCATATTACTCCTGTGGACTTTTTTGGACTCTGACATTAACACCCACCTTGGGCACACTGTGTTTCAAATATTTGCCTGCCTCCACTATTCCTTCATAGGTTTCCGTTAAAGCAGATCCCCCCGGCCTTTCATGCACCTGTTTGCATTGACCTATAAACTGATCTGAGCAACTTCCATTTTATCTGCATAGTCCTATCTTACATATCCGTTCTGTATCTTACTGTAATAAACCTCACCAGTTCCTGAGTTACTGTGTTGTGTGATCCACCATCGTAACACTTATGTACTGTGCATACATGCAGAGGCCTGTTACGCATTGGAACACAGTGCGATCGATGCTGCATTCCGCGCAGCAATGGCCTCCGAAAACGAGGTGTGACGGCCCGCCGTGCAAACCTGGTGCATGCATGTTGACAGGGGGAGTTTTGGAAATCTATGTCTCTCCATCACTTCCCTCCCACAACACGCCAATGTGCGTTGAGGTCCGCATTGGCTTTCCTTACATCCGCCTAGGGCCGCCATCAGGGGGGATGGGAGCCGGGACTACTGTCCCGGGCCCGCAGCTGATGTGGGTCTGTCATCATTACAGGGCTATTGCGCAGGGAAGAATTTCCCTGTACACCAGCCAGATGGTAACGCAGGTCTGCGGGGGCCCCGCCCACGTGACGTCACTGATGACGTTACACAGTGTGTCCTGAGCCCCACAAATTCTGAAGGCGACCCTGCATCCACCTCATTTCTGAGCATGCCCAGTGCAAAATCATGCAGAGATAAGCTCCATGATCAGGGTGTACAATCACCTGTGGATCAGTCCCTCCAAGTATACATGTGTATACACATCTCAAATAAGAAGTCATATTAACCAAATAGCCACTAACAGATGATAAATAATAATAACAATAATAATAATAATACACTTTCAGAAACAAATGGATGTAACGTAGGCAAAGTATTACCTTACAAAGACATCCCGAACTGCCTGCTCACTTGCTCCAATATATTTGCTGAGAAGTTCGGGTCCCTAGAAGAACACAATGAATGTCAAACAGAATAACGTGTTCCTAAAACATTACTTTATATTCAAGGGGGGTGAAGGCAGCTGCTGCAGTCACCAGTTCACTATTTCTATATTGTAGAGACACCAAAAGGGTTTCAGCAGGTTCAGTATGGTAGAGGGTCATGTTAGGGGTAAATTGTCACCCCCAGCTGTTCTAATATGGTGGAAGAGTCCAGCTTATTCCAGCAATCAAAGGTTTATTTCCATTAGTCACCCCGGTGAAATGAGACATTGGGGTAGATCCAGAACTCTGCTTGCGATCTGTTTCCTAGCGTAGCGTATTTACGCGAGCATGCCTTCTATACACTCCCCCTGCATGTGCCTTCTATACACTCCCCCTGCATGTGCCTTCTATACACTCCCCCTGCATGTGCCTTCTATACACTCCCCCTGCATGTGCCTTCTATACACTCCCCCTGCATGTGCCTTCTATACACTCCCCCTGCATGTGCCTTCTATACACTCCCCCTGCATGTGCCTTCTATACACTCCCCCTGCATGTGCCTTCTATACACTCCCCCTGCATGTGCCTTCTATACACTCCCCCTGCATGTGCCTTCTATACACTCCCCCTGCATGTACCTTCTCTTCTATACACCTGCATGTCCCTTCTATACACTCCCCCTGCATGTGCCTTCTATACACTCCCCCTGCATGTACCTTCTATACACTCCCCCTGCATGTACCTTCTATACACTCCCCCTGCACTGCATTTCTATACACTCCCCCTGCATGTAC
>WWET01002117.1:7773-36672 GCA_011038615.1 Limnodynastes dumerilii
TGCATGTAATGAGTCTATATAATATATTAGTTTCCCCTTTTAAGTGGAATTACTGAAATAAATGAACTTTTGAACGATATTCAAATTTTTTTAATTTCATCTGTATAGCACCAAATATAGGCACTGTTAGCCTAAAGCCTACAGCAGAAAGCCTTGAAAGTGGCAGTTGGTTTATCATAGATTTGCAAATGTGTGTAACCAGGAACATGGAAATATATTAGTTTGGGGTTGGAACATATAATTTCACTTTGGCACCCCCACACCCTTCACAACATATGAATACATTTTAAGAAAATAAGTCCTTTGGTCCATCTGAGAGAAGAAGGAGAATGTTCTTGGGGCTACAGTCAGCAGATGTCACATGACTCCCTCACAAGAGTAATTTATTCTCTGTGTGTCAGAGAACCAGAATGACTGCAGGCAGCACTCAGGGTGTTCTGTTTTACCAAATAGTATTTGTGAGGCAAACGCTGTTCTTCACTGACACACAGTCTGTAAAAAAACAGCATGAGCATGGCAGTTACTGTTAGGAAGTTAAAAAGTGCTTGTGTTTATGGAGGAGCGGGGGAGGGTGCCCTGTTAGTATAGTTGGTAGCAGTTAGTCAGTCAGTCAGATCTGTACTGATGAGTCTGCCAACCAGCAATATTTATAGGGTGTCCCTGCTCCCCCCTAATATGTCTGCATTTTATTTTAAAGATAGAATAGCAGTTTAGCTACTGATTAGTAGCAATGTACTGGGGCATTTTCTTTCCTTTGGTTCTGTGAAAAAAATACTGACAACTAGCTACCTGATAATATATATTTTTCCTTCTCTTTGTAAAAAGGTTCATCATAATGCCGCTACACATTTCTTTATCTTCTTACCTATCTAACGTTGTGCCCTAAATTATTTGTTTATTTATTGGAAACAATAAGCTAAAAACCCAGACATTAATGGAGCTTTGTATGGTTCTTTGAAAAAGTAGCACATCAACTTGCCAGCATATGGCCCAGTGGGCAAACATAATATGTTCCTGTACAACTCCCCGAAAAAATTAAAATGGACATGGAGTATTCAGTGACCATTCCACATACTATAACAGAGTTTTTTAGTGGCAGCATTCAATTTAGAGAGTATTGCAGTAAAGGATAACATGTGACCCCAGAGTGGGTGCGTTCACTTTATTTTAAGCTGCATGTACCATCTGACAGTGACTATTCTTTTACCATCTGTGTGTATGGTCACTTACTGATCTGATCCGCAAAAAGCACAGCATTGGTCGGCTGCAGAGAATATTTCACACAGACTTCTGTACGTAGCATACGGGAGTCTGCAAAGTGTTTCAGAGCTGTTCCTTCCATCTAGAGGAGCTATGGAAACTGCATAATGAAGCCTTTTTTAAGGGTTCCTCTATTTCTGTGGAATTTTCTCACTTAATGCAACCAGTTACCTAACTGGATATGGCTGAAGAACATTTGACTCCACAGACCAAATAAAAGGGTCAAGATGACTGTTTCCTTCTTCCCACTGGCCTGAATGTTCACACCCCAAGAAACTATGTGCACAGGAATAGCGTGCTGTTCTATTGCAATGATGCAGTCCCTGGGAAATATGTTTTGGTATGTAATTTCCAGACTACCACTAAGAAAGAAACAATGTAACATAACTTGTGGACTGCTCCTTTAATATGTTCTCCAATAGGGCTCAATTACATGTTCCTGAGCATTTATGTTTGCAGTTCAACAATATAATGAAAATGGTGTGAAATAGTTCATTAGCCTAAATGTTATTTTCTAACAGACTTAAAATGGTGCAGTAAGCACAACTACAAATTAATGACCAGGGGCTGGATCCAGACTTAAGAAGGAGCGTGAACTTAAGAGAGGAAACTTACTCCTGGGCTAAACCATGTTGATTTAAGGGGCACTCAAGTTTTTTGTATTCTTTGCATGCAGGGATATATCTTTGAATTGCTTACTGCACACAGATACTGACCAGCTTTACTATCACACTGTTATTTAGACTTGGGATAGGAA
This sequence comes from Limnodynastes dumerilii, assembly GCA_011038615.1. NCBI lineage: Eukaryota > Metazoa > Chordata > Amphibia > Anura > Limnodynastidae > Limnodynastes > Limnodynastes dumerilii. The sequence goes on from WWET01002117.1 coordinate 9,791, forward strand.
GCATCACCTCTCAACACTAATACCGTTTGCAGCAAAATAAATATGACTCCCCTGAAATGAACATGGTTTAGCCCAGGTGTAACTAAGTTCATGCACTTAACAAGGTCTGGATCCAGCCCTATATGTTAAATAACTAAGATGTTTGGGCTGTATGCAGAGCTTAAAGACCACATATACGCAATCTATGTTGCAACAAGTAACGTAGATTACGTTACAGAATTACTACGCATGCGCAGTAGAACATATTGGAAAACTCTGCATACAGCCCTTTATTCCTAGGTATACTATACTATAAGAAGGAAAGACCTCCACAAGAAATAGTGAATCAATACATAGAAATTAATTATAGTGCAAGTACCAAATATGGTGATATTAAATGTAAATAAGTGTAAATTATGAATGGTTTTAAAAAAAACTGCATAGATTTCCCAGTTAAAGACTTTCCCGTTTTAGATAATTGGTCTATATATTGGACCTGATCTAGAGTTCTTAGGCAGCGGGTACACAAATTGCATGCATCCTATCCAGAGCTGTGGCTTTTGCAACTCTGGATAGAACGTACAGAAAAGGTACATTCGTTTGTAACATGCAAATGGAAGTGTACTGGCAGAAGCTGGGAGTACTCGTGGTACCCTAAACAAGTTTGCATGTTACAAATGTCATTTTTTTTTCTTTAGATTTCAAATGAATGCTCTTACAAAATAAGAACCCTCAACAATGCCTGTGTAGAATGTGCGGCAATGCAATGCTTTTAAGGCTTCAAAAATAGTCCCAATCGTTAATTTTATTGTTTAAAAATGTATTAAAAAATAAATGATGGTTCCGTTTAATGATACTGGGCCGTATTCAGGGAACCGTTTCTGTGGGAAGTTCTGTGTGTATTTTTACGATCTGATGTACTGCACATGCGTAGTAACTAAATTTACGCTATCTACGTTGATTTTACACACGGATGTCCATTAGGCATAGACTTGTGAATCGCACGTGAGCAAATACGTACAGAGGGGCGTGGTTATAATCCGTCCGGAGACAGATACGTAAAAAGTGGGTGGGGAGAGGCATTTAAATGACCATTTGAGGGCGCGGTTAGTTAGATACGCACATATGGAAGTATTATACGCACGGAAATGCATAGATAAGGGTGGTCGAGGAACTCGTAAGTCAAGGCCAACCCGAGTGTCTTGAGGGGAGTGTCATGAGGGGAGTGTCATGAGGGGCGTGTCTTGAGGGGAGTGTCATGAGGGGAGTGTCATGAGGGGTGTGTCATGAGGGGAGTGTCATGAGGGGAGTGTCATGAGGGGCGTGGCGTGAGGGGCGTGTCATGAGGGGCATGTCATGAGGGGAGTGTCATGGGTGTTGTCCTGCAACGTCCATGCGTATAATTGCAAACCTTTTGCTGATGGATCTCTGAATACGTCCTACTAATTATTTTAATTTTAACACATATATAGTAAAAATAGAAAAAGTAAAAGTAAAAATTTATTGAATAAATATACACTCTGTTTAACAGTTCCAACAGCTCTAAGCTGGTGTAAAATTTAGATGGAAATGCCACTTCTTTCATACTGCACCAAAGACCCGGGATAATGCCCTGATGGGATGAAGCTCAGTGTGAATGGGTCTGAATGCCTCTACCCGGGTCTAATGACTAAGGAGTTAGACCTGGGCCTTAAGTATAAAAGGTGAGGTTTTTTTTAACCCGGGTGTCACAGAAGAGGTTCCTGGGACCTAGGTTCATAAACTTGGAATATTGGCCAGTATGAAAAGTAAAAAAAAAAAAATAGGGTGAAGACCTGCGACACGGCAAAAACCCGGGTTCAACAACTCATGATATTGCTGTGTCAGCTATAAAGAAGCAGCTATGAATAGAGTAGAACTCCCTTTTTTGTTAGCACAGAGCACACGGATGCGAAAGCAGGCGAATGGCTTTTTTCTGTGTCCACTCTCATTCTGCACATGACGCAATGTAGAACAATAAATAATATATTTCTTATATTGTTGCTCATCAACTTTCCAAACATGCAAATGGATATGTATGTTCATTGACTGATGTTGTAATGTAGCAGTCCATACTAGTTTGCTCTTTACATATTTCAAAGTATTTCTTTCATGTAATTCATTTAAATTGGTAAAATGTAAGCAACATTCAATTATAATAAAGAATTTAAACATGAAACTAAGGCACAAAAACCCCAAAAACCTTAAAAACTATAATGTTAAAAAAAAAAAAAATAATAAACTGCCTGCACATTAAAGTCATCGGCTGATCTGTCTGTATCCGTTTTCTGCGTACTCTGAGCTGGTGCAAGGGGGTATCCCCCTATATTAAAATGAGTGACCATTTTACTGCTGCAAGCATAGTAGAAGCCATGTTTTCCTGAACTTCCTCCTAAAATCCTTCACCAGCCCAGGGTTTAGGACTCAGAGCTCAGTACTCAAGGCTCATGGCTCACGGCTTGTTGTAAGCATAATATGGAGGAGATTTTTGTCCGGGAGACTCCCGAAATTCAGGCAGTTCTCCCGGTATCCCGGGAGAGCCGGCAAATCTCCCGCAAGGGACTTGAGGCTCGTGGTTTCCATGAAACGTCGGCCTCAAGTCCTGCCGCCCTGCCTGGCAAAAATTGCATCAGCAAGCCCCATCCTCATCCCTATGAAACCCCAAAAGGGGTAATTGATAGTCAAGGGGTGAGGCTTAATGACACAATTTGCATAAATTGCATCATTAAGCCCCGCCCCTACATGCATCTATGGCTTCCCTCCAGGAGAAGCTTTAAAAAGTCGGCAACCCTGGTTATAACACAGCCCTACAAACCTAACAATTATTTAGGTCTGTGCGGCAGCCATCGTAGCAGGGAGTGCACGCCCCGTGCACTCCCCCCTGGCGGGCGTAAATCTGGACACATACGTGTCCAGATTCCTACCATACAGTTCACAATCCGCTATGCAGCCTTATGGCCGCATAGCTGGTCGTAACAGGGCTTCCCCCGCCCCGTCTCCTAATTTGCATGCCTATCTCCGCATTTACGGGGGAGATATGGCATGCATAAAGGTGGGGAAAGCCCCCTTTTCGTAACTGTGACTATAGTTACTGCCGCTGGCCCTTACGCCGCCGTATAAAGGTTGAGCGCATGCGCATGACCTTCAAAACAGGGAAATTACGGCCAAGCCGGACGTAATTCCCTGAGCGGCCGTAGTACTGGATACATCCCAATGTGTCAGGCCATGTAAATGCCTATTACAGAAAGTCGCACATATGTATTTGTGATTTCTATGAACAAATAAGGTCCCCATAGTCAACCATTTGCCATAAACATCAGCTCATTTCCGTGATTTCTCTGAGGCTACAGCTCCTTACTCCTTACTGCCCCCGGGTCCATAACTAGGGGTGTGCGATAGGGTCAGTCGCTCGTGTTGCAAAGTCAAAGTAGGGTGCCAGGAATTCAAGTTTTAAGGTTAAACTGGTTATTAATTCAATGTTGGGAGCACCATTTTTCCTTTTTGGCCCTGGTGCTAATATTACTAACTACGGCTCTGCTGCTCCCAATTATATTTATGTTCGAAGAGAGGGACAGAGAAGAAGATGTATACCATATGGCTTCCTATATCATTTTGGGTTTGAACTATACCAAAATAGCTTGTTTTTTGTTATACCCATATTTTGTTTCTTTATAAATCACAAGGAATTCTAAAACAGTCCATAAAAAGAACAAAAAGAAACACTCCCCGTTTCTCCAGGAGACATTGCAGACGTCAGTTTGTAATTTGTTGAGAAATTCATGACCAACTATTCTATTGTTGTAGAATGTCTACAGGCAAATACAGTATGTGCCAAGTATGAAAATTGGCCCATTAGTAAAACTCTGGAGGTCTCTGGTGACTCTGGTTCAGGTCATGCATAAATAACTTGTGATCTGTTTCACAACAAGTTTTAACAGTGTTCAAAACTTTTGAGTAAGTTCTCAGTTTGCAATTCAAAATGAATGCTGCATTGACCGCGGAAGCCACAATTTTGTGATCTAGCTGCAATTTAGCAGGAGTGGGAAAGCACAGGTGAGATGGTGCAGCATCGATGGGGGAATAGCTGGTTGAGGTGAGCTGAAGGTAGGTACTGGGGGCTGGATCCAGACTTAAGAAAGAGCTTGAAGTTAAGAGAGGAATGTTACACCTGGACAAAACCATGTTGATTTCAGGGGGAGTCAAGGTAATTGTATTCTTTGCATGCAGGGATATATCTTTGAATTGCTTACTGCACACAGATACTGACCAGCGTTACTATCACACTGTTATTTAGACTTGGGCTGGGAAACATCACTTCTCAACTCTAATACTGTTTGCAACAGATGAAATATGACTCCCCTGCAATCAACATGGTTTAGCCAAGGAGTAACTTTCCTCTCTTAATTTTAAGATCCTTCTAAAGTCTGGATCTGGCCCTGGGTGAGGATCTGTAGAAAGTTGATTACTTGGCTATGGTTCATATCCTGCCTCTGACACCAGAGTCCGGAAACTGATAGTGACTGTGTTTGACGTGCAGGTAAAAAAAACGATGTTTTGTGATAAAAGAGACACACCTAGGATATGTTAACATACATTGTTAAGTAAAAAAGATGCAAATTCCAAATGAACTAAACAAGATGATGGAAAAAAAAAAAATAAATACTGGAAGATTTACAAAAGAACATTTGCATATTAACCATGTTAGGTACTTGTTAGGGAAATTTGGTTTGCATAGGAGCAGGATTCATAACATAACATTATCAACACATAATTAAAAATGTAAGGTGACTTGTAATAGTATTGCATGGGATCCAGACTTCCGAGAAGTCTTCGAACACTAGGATCAGTAAATGGCCCATTTTGGAAAGCAGCATTTTCTCTAGATCCAGAATTTCGTCCACAGTTAAAAATTTGGTGATGGAGTGGGATAGAGCAGGAAGCAGAAGCACTACCTCTCTGTGGGAGCAGGAGTCATGTTAATAGTACAGTAAAGTCTTCATAACTTCATTTAACCCATTGGGCAAAACCGTATTGAGATAAAAAAAAATCCAATAAGATTCTATTAGTAATAACAGGGAATCTGTTGATTTGTTTTCTCAATAAAAAAGTAGACAGAAAAATCATTGAATAACTTGCAGAAAGTGTCTGACTAGTGGTGTAAGTGACCGATACTTCTCTCGGTTGTGATGGGAAGAATTCATAACAGATGCAATGGGTTCAAGCAATCTATGCTTGAAATTTCTATTTGTCATTCCGACATATCTGCGTGTACAAGACAATACACTACATGAGTTGTATTACAATTCGTGTCATCAAGTACAATGCATAATCTATGCAAAACAATCATTTAGTTGCAATATTTACTTAATATACTGTAGGGACAAGCTATGCACGATCCACACGCTAAAGATCCAGGATATTTAGAGATCTAACTTTTTCCAGAGATAATATAGTCATTTGACAGAAGATGAAATTATAATTAATTACATGCAGATGTTTAATATACTCATAATCCTATTGGAAACATGGGTATATTATAAACACCAGAGAAAGGATAGGAGCTGTCATGATGAAGCACATAATTGGTAGCAATGGTCTTGCAATAAGAGTCAGTTACAATAGAAACCTCTCCATATATAACACGTGTTAGGCTTTGGTATGGGGATAAGTTTAGATTCAATTGGTTGTTATTAAGAGAATCATTAAACAGCTATAACATGTCAGAGTCCTCCTGTCATAAGAGCAGTATGTCGTCAATATACCGAAGCCATGGGACCTCCTGCTCCCACCAGACAAGATGTAAGTTCGCATGTGTCAGGGCACACAACGTGCCCACTGCTGTGCCCTAGACTTGTAAGCAAAATTGATCATTTAAAAATAAACAACAACAATGTTAATATAAATTAATTATGAGGGCTATTAGTACCTGATTGGAGAAATTAATGAGCAGCTCTTGCTTCTGTTGACTTGAATTCACCTACTATATTCAGCAGATGAGCTTCCATCTGCTCTGGGGGAACAAGGAAATTTAACCTGATGCTTCCCAAAGATGCTCACCTGAGGTCCTCCTTAAGTGCACCTGAAGCCCTGAGATAGCATGTCAAACAGACCTGCGTTACCATCTGGCCAGTGCGCAGGGTAGTTCTTCCCTGTGGATTGGCACTGAAATGAGGGTGGGCCCCCATCAGCTGTGGGCTCAGGACAGTAGACCTGGCTGCCCCCCCTGATGACGGCCCTGCACATAGCTGGTTAGTGCACTCACATGACGCTCCCCTCTCACATAGAATTTACATGACTTCCATAGACCATAGACCTACCCTAACTTCTCGTTGTGCGGACGTAATGCTCGGATGTGCGGAAGTGCCTAACTCAGCCCATACTGTACAATTTAAATGCCCCACCCAACCATATTGCGTATTCTCACAAGTTCGGAGTGTTGTCACTCCCTGTCGTCAAGTTGTGCACGTGCGGGAACAACTCTGTACGCACTGAGATCCGATCTGCCGCGCAAAAACATCATTCACAAAAAGACGCCAACTTACACACACAGCACACTTTTAGGCAGGACCTAGCAGCTTCCGCACAGGTATCTTCTAGGCACAGCCATAATGAGCACTATCACCCATTCTGTATCAGAACCTCTGTACCATGAATACTGCAGTGTTAGCAGCGGCAGGGAAAGCCTCTACCCAATTAGAAAACATGTTGATACAAACCAGTACATATTGTTAGTTCCTGCATTTGGTAACTGTATAAAATAAATTTGAATCACCTGGAAAGGGTCCTCTGTTGAAAGTATATGGGATGATTCTGTTAGTATTGCTCTCTCTGCGTTCTTTCTCAGTCAAGTAAGGCAAAAGGCAGCCTTTTTACAGGCATGAGAATAGAAGCCAAGTGCACACCAATAGACTCCTACCAATCTATGCATCCCACCTCTGCCAGAATGGGTAAGTATGTTCTAGGAGCTACTGGTCCATCACGTCCATTCATCAATAATCCAATAGCATCCTGTTCATATCCCTTTGATTTCCAGACGGTCTTTTCCTGTGATGAACATAATTGTTACATATCAATTAGTTTTTGCAGTTTAATAGGCTCAAAACATTTACTGTTGGTGCATTTTTCATAGCCTGCGTAGCTGCTTGCTTTGCAACCTCTTCATCTCTTCTGTTACCTAGTGTGACTGGATCAGGCCCATCAACAGATATCTTGGGGCTCATGCACATGTTTTTGGGGTCCCCCATCCTTCCTTAGTAGTGTCTGCAGCTAATACTAAAATAGCCCAAAAATTCTAAATAAAGTAAAAATGTTTGGCTTTTTTGTATATCATATGTACTAGCTACTTATCGTTGATGCATTTATTCTCAATCTATTAATGGGTTAACTATGGACGGCGATCAGACCTTAGGGTATTTAAGGATCACCTGGTAACTCCCCATCCACATCCCCTGATGCAGTCATCGTAGTGACGAAACACATAGATGTAGAGTTACATGCTCTTGGACTCTGTGATCAACCTTTGATTATTTACATGCGACTATTCAAGATTTTATCCGGTACTTATAATTTTATTGTGCTGGTGATCTCTTTTATAATAAATTTATTTACACTATGAAGCACCCCCTTCTTGTGTGTTTTATGTTTTAGCGAGAGTTAGGATACAGATAAGAGTGTCCTGAAACCGAAAGGGAAGACGCAGTCCCACGTGGATCTAGTGCTACATTTTAATTGAATTTTTTTTTATTTATTTGGAACATTGACTGTGGATTTGGTTTGGTTGGTGAGCGCAAAAGGAATTAATTATTATGGAAATAAGAATATATAGCCAACCAAATTGGCTAGGGCCAGCCCTGTCTGCAGCAGTGGCTTGCAGGGAACCCTCAGAACCTTGGGGAACCGTCACAGCTGTACATTGTACTGTTCTTACCTTTAGCATTTTTACACAATGAATAATATTTAAATATTACATTACTAAGATAAATATCCCCTATTAATAATATAATTAATAATTATAAACGAATAACAATGTTTATATATTAATGAGGTGCAATTATATATATTTAACATTACATGGCAACACTTAATAACAATGGGCCAGATCCAGAACAACGCTTGTGAGCGAATTTACGCGTGGCGGAGACGTAAAATCGCCTTTTGGTAAGTACTGCGCATGCGCACCATAGAAAACACGCTCAGTAACGTAGCGTAATTGTGAACGTATGGGCCATTCACGTATGTGTCACGTAAATACTTACGTGTGGGCGTGCCAATTTTACGTGAGTCCAAAATACGTCTGAAATACGTTAAGTAGGCGGGGGTTTGTATTTAAAGTGTACAGTATGGGCGTGCTTAGCTGCGTAAATACGTGTTGCCCATACGTACGTGTGCGGATCACTGCGGTTACGTTGCAAAAGTTAAGGTAGGGTTTGAAAAGAGTATCTTGACAAAATACGTACATTCAAGGGGTGTGCCAAGGGGAGTGTATAGAAGGTACGCACACGAAAATATACTACGCGAGTAAACGTACGGCAAACGTAGTTCTGAATCTACCCCAATATGATAACAACATTTATAATTACATTACATACAAAAATACAAACATTTTTTTATTTAAAAACACTATTTTTTATTTAAGGCATACAATTACACATATTATTCAATAGATTCACATTACATACATATGATATTTAGATGGGCCATTAACTACAGTGATTTTAGCATAAACTATGGTGAGTTTATAATAACTCGTCGTAGTTTAACTGAAAGTCGCCATAGCTAAATCAACAGGCATTGCTGTAGTTGCTAAATCGCAGGGAAAAATGTAATAATGTGTTTTTTCTTGTTGTTTTTTTTTTATCGCTGTCAAACTACAGCGATGTCTGTCAATTTAAATAAACTCGCTCCTTAGTAAATCTGGCCCCTGGACTTTTACTCAGACAATCTTGGGCCAGTCAGCTCTGAGCATGGATAAACGGTTGCACCAGGACATTTCCATAATTAAAAGTAGTATCAGGACAATTAGAGTCCAAGTATGCTGGCTGAAGACTGTTGGACATTTAAAAGGGATGTTCCTGAGATGTCACAGCAGAAAATCCTATGCATCAGCATTTTGAGTGTATTAATCGTTTCCTATGCCTGTCTTGTTTATAAATGAACTGTTGTAAATTTGAATTATAGTTTCACTGTCAGGCTTTAATTTTTAAAATTAAAGTTATGTTTTAGATGCACTAACTGAGTAGCAGGACACATAGTATTTGTGGTCTCAGTCACTGAGCAATTCCAGATATGTGGAATTGCTTCTCAACCAGCAGCACTGCAGAACATAGAGACATGAAAGTATTAATTGATATTTAATATGTAAAGAAAGTACAAAAATGAGATAACAAAATGACATACAAAATATTGCACTTACACTTAGGATACTTTCTGTGCCTGGACTGGCAAGAGGTACATTTCCTTCAACAGTTCAAATTAAAAATCCCAAGAGGTGTACAATTTTATATAATTCAGCATTTTAACAGCCCCATTTCATTTCCCTGTCTCCCATAGGTCTTTTGAGATCTGTGTATTAATATTGGCTATCTTCCCACCTGCATCTATTAGAGAGGTCTGGTGTTTTATAACCAGATACACATACTTATTAACATTTACAGTACGAATACACAAATTTTCTTCTGGCTTGATGTAAACTTATTTCTGCAAGGATTCCAGGCAAGGGCAATGAAAGGTCACTTCATATTCCTACAATACTACTTTATATTAAAAATTGTGAGGAACAGGTATGAGTACTATCTGAAATGTACAATATTTCACTAAATTTGTTAATTATTGTTGGGAACAGAGACATTTACTGTGGACATTTGTCTTCACATCTCACGGGGTCTGGCTGAATAGCCAAATGTCCCTTTAGGAGTCAGGCAGAGAGAGGAAAGGGTCTGATACCATTCACACGTTACCTGGCTTCAAAAGGGACATTACAGACAAGAGACTCCAGCACCCCAGGGGGGGTGCATCAGAGAGGTCTCTAGAAGACACGCAGATAATTGGCCCATACCTGACTCTAGGATCAAAGCAGTGGTCATATTTTGGGGAAATTCATACTTCCTCATATTTGTGGAAACCCCCAAACTTTAGAGAAGTATGACACTTGCTCCGGTTGGTAATACTTAAATTTTGGAGTTGGTGGCATGTTTGGAAGGGGCCTTAATAAGCCACAGGGCATGTGTATATCCTAACTAGGTATTGTTTGGTAGCTAAACGTCCATCATAAAGTCAGGGATGTGAATATCATACTTGTATCAGTGGTACAACCACTGATAGGCAGAAATATGATTTTATGGTTTAGTTATCAAAATCAGTTGGGCAGGTTGCAGAAGCTCAGATGAGCCCCATACTGAGGTCACAGCCGGCTGACCAATCACCTCTCCTTGCCAGGGGGAGGAGCGATGAACTGATAAAGTGTCTTTAAATATGAACTCAGCCAAAAGCTCAGTATGGTTCCATATGGGGTCCAGATTGCTATTCTGGAAGAATTATCCATTGTTTCCGCTAAGCCCCTAGTAAAGAAGTAATCTCAACACAGGTGATTATTTTCTGTTTTGTTCCCTTTTATTCTAAATTGCTTGTATGTCTTTTATAATGTTTAGTCCTGTAACCTTTTATTGTTAAATATCTTTTTTTAATGTAAATAAGCATTGTACCTTTTTGTAGAATAAATCTTTAATTTATTTTGCCTTATTCATATTTGTTCTGAAAGCCCTACTCTCTGAAGAAAACTTGACTGCTTTTGGCTACTGTAACTGATAAGGGAATAACTCACAAGATGATCATTTCAATAACTGAGGTTATTAATCCAGGGGGATTTATAGAAATAAGGTCACGGAGTGATAGTTTCGTTCAGTGTGTTATAACTTTGTTGATAGGATGGTGTTAACCTTAAAAAAAAACACGTGGTGGCAATTTGACTATCTGGGGTGGTCCAGGTTCCTGACAAAGATATTGAAGCTTAGCATAATACCAACGGAGAGACTATTTGTACCTCTGTAGCTGTATTATTTTTGCATTCATTTTTTCATCCTAATTTCATCCAATTCTTATTCTGTTAGATAAATTAGAAAATTGCATATGTATTTTTATTAAAATGCTTTTAAAAGTAGTAGCCTTTCCCTCTTCTCATAGGTGAAAATGACAGACACCAGAACAGCCATTTTTACTGATGAGAAGAGGGGCTGCCCTTCCTCTCTTCCATGTAAATATCAGTTACAACCTCAGACACAATAGTGAGTTAGGTGTGGACATGCCCACACTTATCTCACCCGTCCTGCCCCTATCTCACCCCCTTTTAAAGGTACCTTATGGCACTTACGAGTGCCATAGGGACTACCTTAACAATCTAAATTCCTCCCCCTCTCACTTCTACCTAATCCCTCCCCGAGGCGGCATTATGCCGCCTCTTTATACCTAAAATACTTTGAGCGGTTTTTAAAGACCGCACAGAGGCAACCTACATACCTAACCGGTACGTAGATTGCGTAAAGGACCTACTACGCATGTGTAATAGGTCCTTTACTAAAGCTACGCACCTAAGAAGCGACTGTTTTAGGTGTGAATCCGGTCCCACATATCCTGTCACACATACCTTAATGCCGCCCCTGCTCAGTACTAAAATTAAATACATTTACAGCTATAAAAATATATACAATTTGACTTTAGATCAGATCCTTTATTTAATCATTGTGACAAAATATAATGTTTTAAAAAAGTTCTCTGCTATCATGTGAAAGTCATTTATATATATTCTTTTCTCCTACGTTGAAATTGTCCTTTTGAAAATGTAATCACTGAATAAACAGCTGCGAATGTACAAAGTTGTCTGCGGATAAGTCTATGGCAAGTCTCTGATAAAATAGTAAATTGTACAGCCTGGCCCTCCATAAAGGATTCATTACATTTCTTGACATGAAAATGTGACTGCAGATATGAACCATTTGCCTATCTTTATTACCTCAAAGCTTATTTTCTCTTAAATTTTCTATCAAGATTTCCTCCGAACTCACAGGACGTTTGGATGAATTTCATGGTCTAAAAATAGATCCCATATTCGCTACTCTAAGCAGCAATGTTATAGGAAATGTGGATTTGTTTTTCTCAATTGGTTTCTTGAGCATTATTTGCCTATTTGATGTTCTTCTGAAATTGCATGTAACATCTGCTTATATTACCATTGGTTTTGGTAACCTAATATTACCTACACTAAATTTAGTGTGTTAGAATTATTTATTTACTTTTTAATAGGGGATCGCTTTAGGTCAGGGTTGTCGGCTCTCCCAGGATATCCGGGAGACTCCCGAAGTTCAGGCAGTTCACGCGGTATCCCGGGAGACCCTGCAAATCTCCCGCAGAGGGCTTGAGGACCGTGGTTTCATGCAAACCACGGCTTCAAGTCCTACTCCCCGCCTGGTAACACTAGCTTCCTAGTGTTACCAGGGGCAGGACGGGACTTGATGATGTAACTTGGAAATACAGAAGTTGCTCAAACCAATTTATAGGTTAGTGCAAACAGGTGCATGAAAGGCACAGAGGTATTCTGCTAGCAACAGAAACACAGGAAAGAAAATGCCTCAGCAACACTGCCATTAACCAGTAACAAAGTGAACATATTGTTCTATCTATCTAGGACAGGGGTGGCCAAGCTTGGACCTCATGAGCTACCAACTGTCCATGTTTCCCAGATCTCCTTGTTGGAGCACAGTTGTGTTCATTACTGACTGATACATTATCAAAGATCTACAGTTGGTAGTGATTATCTCAGCTCTGACTATCTGAGGTGACCTGGAAAACATGGACCGTTGGTAGCTCATGAGACCCGAGCTTGGCCACCCCTGATCTAGGAGATAAAGATATGTATATAATTTGTATTTATTTTTTTGTTTCATCTTTCGAGGAGGGATGGTTGGCCCCAAAGTCATGAGCGTATCGGGCCCTCATATTTCTGTTGCCGGGCCTGTCTGTGCCGAGCCATTGTACTTCTGTTCCAGTCTCCTTTCCTTGTGTTCACCTCCCAGTTCCCTGTCTGCCATTCATAGAAACATATAAACATAGAAAGTGATGGCAGATAAGAGCCACATGGCCCATCCATTCCTCTGCATCAGCCACTTCGGATTCTTGTCTCCTGTTCATACCTCATCATCATCTCTGACCGGCTTCCTCCACAACCCCAGAGCTGATAGATGTCTAGCGACCTGCCGTGTTTACCAATTACCAACAGGTCCTGGTTGCTTCCCTATGATTTTGTGACATCTATATTATGTATTAATAACTCCTATGCATAAAAGAACATACAAAATGGAGAACAGCAGCCATCTTAGTCCAACTAAGGACCCTGCTCGCAAACAAACATTCTATAGGACATTGATTTATTTTATTCTTCATATAGGTGGAACGGAGACACAACCAGACTTCATAACTTGCAGAGTCTGCAGAACAACTGACTTGTTTGAGAAATGGTCAGATCTACAATAAATTCCATAAACATGTGTGACCAAGATGGAGGAAGCCAAGAAAGGTGTAATCTGCAAACCGATGGTGTTTATTATAAATATTAAATAAGCTTTAAATACCAGTACATTTCAATGGGCTTGGTAGACTGGAAGTCATCATGTCTGTAATCTGGATTTAGATAACATGCCATGCATGTCAGCTAAATTGTGCATAGCTCTGACACATAGGTAACTTCAAACATCACTAAACAATCATTCATTGTTATATATACATAATGTGAATGTGTCAAGCAATCCCTTGTGGGGTAACAGAGAGGCTGCATTGTAAAAAGAGAAATGTGTTTCGTATGCATAAAAGTGGGAATCCCCATAATACAGATATAATAAAGATGAATGGGCTGTTTCAGTGTTCAGTTTCCCACTTTGCATCCCCAAAACACAAGTGCACAATAACGAATGAGATTTATAGTCATTCACTGCCTAAGAGAATCATTTTGTAGGAGACAAAAGGGTTGTGAGGTTCCAGAATGAACAGCGAATCATAAACAGACTCAGGCCTGCACAGAGACACCGGTATGCCTGGCACTATATAACAGACGCAGGCCTGCACAAAGACAACGGTATGCCTGGCACTATATAACAGACGCAGGCCTGCACAGAGACACCGGTATGCCTGGCACTATATAACAGACGCAGGCCTGCACAGAGACACCGGTATGCCTGGCACTATATAACAGACGCAGGCCTGCACAGAGACATCGGTATGCACGAGACTATATAACAGACGCAGGCCTGCACAGAGACACCGGTATGCCTGGCACTATATAACAGACGCAGGCCTGCACAGAGACACCGGTATGCCTGGCACTATATAACAGACGCAGGCCTGCACAGAGACACCGGTATGCCTGGCACTATATAACAGACGCAGGCCTGCACAGAGACACCGGTATGCCTGGCACTATATAACAGACGCAGGCCTGCACAGAGACACCGGTATGCCTGGCACTATATAACAGACGCAGGCCTGCACAGAGACACCGGTATGCCTGGCACTATATAACAGACGCAGGCCTGCACAGAGACACCGGTATGCCTGGCACTATATAACAGACGCAGGCCTGCACAGAGACACCGGTATGCCTGGCACTATATAACAGACGCAGGCCTGCACAGAGACACCGGTATGCCTGGCACTATATAACAGACGCAGGCCTGCACAGAGACACCGGTATGCCTGGCACTATATAACAGACGCAGGCCTGCACAGAGACACCGGTATGCCTGGCACTATATAACAGACGCAGGCCTGCACAGAGACACCGGTATGCCTGGCACTATATAACAGACGCAGGCCTGCACAGAGACACCGGTATGCCTGGCACTATATAACAGACGCAGGCCTGCACAGAGACACCGGTATGCCTGGCACTATATAACAGACGCAGGCCTGCACAGAGACACCGGTATGCCTGGCACTATATAACAGACGCAGGCCTGCACAGAGACACCGGTATGCCTGGCACTATATAACAGACGCAGGCCTGCACAGAGACACCGGTATGCCTGGCACTATATAACAGACGCAGGCCTGCACAGAGACACCGGTATGCCTGGCACTATATAACAGACGCAGGCCTGCACAGAGACACCGGTATGCCTGGCACTATATAACAGACGCAGGCCTGCACAGAGACACCGGTATGCCTGGCACTATATAACAGACGCAGGCCTGCACAGAGACACCGGTATGCCTGGCACTATATAACAGACGCAGGCCTGCACAGAGACACCGGTATGCCTGGCACTATATAACAGACGCAGGCCTGCACAGAGACACCGGTATGCCTGGCACTATATAACAGACGCAGGCCTGCACAGAGACACCGGTATGCCTGGCACTATATAACAGACGCAGGCCTGCACAGAGACACCGGTATGCCTGGCACTATATAACAGACGCAGGCCTGCACAGAGACACCGGTATGCCTGGCACTATATAACAGACGCAGGCCTGCACAGAGACACCGGTATGCCTGGCACTATATAACAGACGCAGGCCTGCACAGAGACACCGGTATGCCTGGCACTATATAACAGACGCAGGCCTGCACAGAGACACCGGTATGCCTGGCACTATATAACAGACGCAGGCCTGCACAGAGACACCGGTATGCCTGGCACTATATAACAGACGCAGGCCTGCACAGAGACACCGGTATGCCTGGCACTATATAACAGACGCAGGCCTGCACAGAGACACCGGTATGCCTGGCACTATATAACAGACGCAGGCCTGCACAGAGACACCGGTATGCCTGGCACTATATAACAGACGCAGGCCTGCACAGAGACACCGGTATGCCTGGCACTATATAACAGACGCAGGCCTGCACAGAGACACCGGTATGCCTGGCACTATATAACAGACGCAGGCCTGCACAGAGACACCGGTATGCCTGGCACTATATAACAGACGCAGGCCTGCACAGAGACACCGGTATGCCTGGCACTATATAACAGACGCAGGCCTGCACAGAGACACCGGTATGCCTGGCACTATATAACAGACGCAGGCCTGCACAGAGACACCGGTATGCCTGGCACTATATAACAGACGCAGGCCTGCACAGAGACACCGGTATGCCTGGCACTATATAACAGACGCAGGCCTGCACAGAGACACCGGTATGCCTGGCACTATATAACAGACGCAGGCCTGCACAGAGACACCGGTATGCCTGGCACTATATAACAGACGCAGGCCTGCACAGAGACACCGGTATGCCTGGCACTATATAACAGACGCAGAAAGATATATCCCTGCATGCAAAGAATACAATTACCTTGACTCCCCCTGGAATCAACATGGTTTAGCCCAGGAGTAACTAAGTTCATGCACTTAACAAGGTCTGGATCCAGCCCATTCTCTCCTCAAAATATGAGCCTGTAGTATGTCCAATTCTCTCTCCCTCTTGCTCCAGGTCCTCCCCGGATTGTGAATCCTCAAGTCTGTGTAAAGGTTAAAATTTTGTGTGTACTATCAGTCTGCACAAGGCTCTGCTCTTTATTAGAAGGATTTGAGATCTGTGACAGAGGATCCCCAGAACTAAAGAGGAATTTCTCGGAGAATTCTTTGGGAAACGAAGGAGGAAATCCAAAAGAACAAATCCTGGAAGGAAAAGTAGGAACTCCTATTTAAATATTTGGACATTGGAACTGAAGGTATTCATTGTTAATAGAGTTCGCTTGGAATAGGAATAAGAGACTATTGTAAGGACTAACATTGGGAACGAGGACTGTACAACATAGAAGGGGGTGCTCGATGATATTTGGGTTAATTTTCCGTTTCTTGTATGGTTGTGATTTTCTGGTTTTAGATTGGATTGTCACACACATGGGGTAAGGTGTTTCCCCCACAACCCAGACAATTAAGCCAACCCAAGGGAGCGCAGATTATAGTGTAACCTTTTTATTTTCTTCATATATATGTTTGTTCATGGATATTTACAGCATAAACCCACATATATCATTAAATATAGTAAATAGGTAATGTATATCATGGGGTGTTTGAACAGAGAAGCAAGTGCCCTCTCCTCCCCCAACATAGGAGAGTGGTTCCAGTGAGGAGAGAAAGTTCTTTCAGGACTATGAAGTAGTGCATTGCTTTGGCATAATGTTGTCAACTGAGGGCTCTGCTTTATTTTTACATAGTTATGTGAACTGGGCACTTTACTGTGTGGCAGAATCATGTGAGTTGGGGACATTACTGTGTGGCAGAATCATGTGAGATTGGGATATTACTGTGTGGCAGAATCATGTGAGATTGGGATAGTACTGTGAGGCAGAATCATGTGAGTTTGGAACATTACTGTGTGGCAAAATCATGTGAGTTGGGGACATTACTGTGTGGCAGAATCATGTGAGTTTGGGATATTACTGTATGGCAGAATCATGTGAGTTGGGGACATTACTGTGTGGCAGAATCATGTGAGTTGGGGACATTACTTTGTGTTCCAATCATGTGAACCGGGACATTAGTGTGAGCCAGGGTGTGGCATAATGATATAAATTAAGGACATTTCTGTGTGGCATTATCATGCTTACTTTGCGGCATATAAAATGTGGGGGCCACATTTGGTGATTTAGGGGTATCATAACAAATTATATCTTGCTCCCTGGATGTAAAAATGTTCTGAAGCCTTTATGTACATCCTACAATATTCCCCAAGCCCATGTAAAACACCCAGTAGCAGTTTTTTGCTTCAGCTTCTTTTGCCTTCCCCACAGAAACTGACCAGTTGTCATTATTTTCAAGGAAGAAAATAACAGGAATAGTTTTAACAATAAAAAGCAGAAAGCAGTAAAATTGCCCACAGCTGCAGCTGACAGGCCTCTTCTTGTCAACAAAACACACAAAAGTAATCTGAGAATAGCACTGGTCCTGATTAAAAGCACAAAACAATTATGTTTCTTCTTTTTTCTGTGCTCAGTGCACATTTCATCTTTCCTATAAATGAAAACATGTTTGCAAATATAAAGTTACACAAATACAGACTTATTCGCTGATCTAAATCGGCATTATACTTTTTTACTTTAGGTGTAAGTGCACCTTTTTAGCACTGCACATGTGCCTAACAGGCATAAGCAAAAGAAGGCAGACACAGATGGCTGATCCACCTGTGTTTGCCTCCATATGCTTGGAAATAGTGGAAAGGGGTATTCCTTTATATTGAAATTAGAGATGAATTCAGATTGTTTGAATTACATGAAATCCGGCAGATCCGAATTTTGGGATTCAGAACCGAACCAAGGCAGACCTAGGTTCCTGCTGCCAAATTCGGATCTGTAATCATGGCAAAACAACATTTTTACAAAAAATTTTGTATCTTCAGAGCCTTGTATTCTGCTTCCTGCTTCCTGACTGGAAGTATCTAGTGAGCCAATCAGGACTCACCACGTCATAGCCCCGCCTGCAGCAGGAAGTCATGAAGATGATGGGCATCATGACAAGCTAATCATGGCTTGTTACATCATAGCTTCTAGAAAGCGAGGAAAATACTGCACAAAGACAGCGTTAAATGTAAAGTTTAGCTGTAAATTGTCACTCTGGCTCATCAATGAAGAGCAAAATGTCTATATAATGCAACAGAAGGTGCAAATATGGCAAAAAACATTTATGCAACAAGACGGGGTTCAAAGCAGTGGCAAACACAGGATTTTGAAAGGGGGGTTTCCAATATGTGTAATACATGTGGGGGTATATTAGCATCTCGCAACATTTTGGAGCCCGATAACGTGACAAATAAGCTCTGCCCCACCCCCACTGTGAGCGTGTGTGTTAGGGAATTAGACTGTTATTCGGCAGAGGTTGAAGTACTGTTTAAAATTGTAAAGAGCTAATTAATATGATGTTAAAAAACATATGTAAAATGATAGTACTGATAATATGGTCGTGCTATCTGACAGCCAAAATATTTAAGACGTCCATTAACGTTCTTTGTGAAAGCAGGAAGTTTATCATGTAGATTTAAAAATAATAAAAATAAAATAAATCTACATTAAGGAATTGCATTGTTATTGTCTGTAACAAGTCCTGTTTTTGATATTTTTAAGTAATTTATAATTTACTTCTTTTACACATTAAAATAGTAGTTTTATATTGCAGGAACAGATCTAATAGCAATAGCAGTATACAATGCATTAGTAGAGCACATTACACAATGGACCAGAGCTTATGTCAGTGCATAAGCACTGTTGAATATGTTCTGACACATTTACCATCCTCACCTGCTTTCCCATTGCAGCACAGGCCAGGATCATCTTCCTCCATGTCAGTCTACCCCACATGGCCGCTAGACCATGCTTCTTTCGCGGCACCCGCGAAGCCACGCCCCTTTTTGACATTTTACTTTTTTTTGCACATTTTAAATTTTTTTTCTTCAATTTTCAATCTGGGGGGTTTCCGGGCAACCAAAAACCCCCCCTGGGTGCGCCACTGCAAAGGGAATGTCAGAAATAGAGCCATATAATGGTGGCACAATTACAATTAAAACATAACTTTAAATTGATCTAGTTAAAAATTAAACGTTTTTTACATGCCAGAGAAAATATATAGGACAAACAATGCGATGGATTGTGCACAAAAAGTGACAATTAATTAAAATCCAGGTGAACCGCAAAAAATATATAGAGTTCCTTCTATATAACCTCATCCCATATATGCTCAATTAGACATTTAATATGCAATTACATCCAACAGAAAAAGGTGGAAAATCATGCTCTTGCCCTCTATGTGTATCACAGGTTCAATATAACATCAGAAAAATTGCAGCAGCCCAGTAAGTGTACCCTGTGTTCATAGGCGTATCTGTAAGAGGTGCAGGGTGTTTAGTGCACACAGGCCCCTCAGAACAGGGGGCAATGTGGCATTCATCCTGCATCCCAGTCTGCCTATCAGGGTTGGCAGGGGAGGGGGGGCCTATTCAGCATCTATTTCTTTCCTCCAAGATGTCCTGGAGGACTTCACTGATTCATGATCCAAAAAAGGGGCAGGGCTTAAATCAATAACATTGTTTGTCCTATATATTTTTGATGGTAAATAATGAACTTTGAATTTTTAACTTAATCAATTTAAAGTTATGTTATAATTGTAAGTGTGCAACCATTATATAGTACTTTTATAGTTCCGTTTGAACCCTTTCTTGTTACATCATAGCTCTGTCTAACATGCTAATAATGCTGTAGGAGCAAAAATACATAACAATCACATGATTATATAAACATTTGTTAATAAATAATAAATTATTTTATTATTTTTAGCAGTTAAAAATCAAAAAATATAGATCCAAAACCAAACCATTTGAGGGTTATTGTAACAAAATATGTTGAAGATTTAAAACCAAAACCAAACACAAGAGTTGGCTTCATCTCTAATTCAAAGGAGAAAGTGGAGATTTTGTGTAGCTGTGAGCACAGCAGCGGACATGTTCCCAGTGCTTCCTCCTGAAATCCTGCAACAGCTCAGGGGTTGGCCATACACTAGAGGGAATATTGATTCAATCAACCAATTACTTTTAAAAACATTTCTGTAGTGTCTAGTCAGAATTTTTATTAGTGACAAAACAGCAAATATGTTCGGGACCAATAATTTGATATTTTGGCATGACCCATGAAGCCGATATCGCCTCCAGCCCCTTGTATATGGCCCAGGTGAATGACTGGGCACATATACAAAGGGCTGCAGTTTATGGCTGGGCTCATATATAAAAGGCTGCAAAGGGTGGCTGGGAACATATACAAAGGGCAGAAGTGGATGGCTGGACACATACATGGGGCAGCAATGGAGGACTGGACACACACATGAGGCAAAAATGGAGGCTGGACTCGCATATAAAGGGGTGTAATTAATGGCTGGATGCATACATATCTTCTTTGAAGAGGGGCACCATATCATTTTTCTGCCCTGGGCTCCACTAGGTTTACAAATGGCTGTGGGGCTGGAATGTTTTGCAAGTGTGTTTTCCCTCTTAGTTAATGCCTCTTAATGTGTACAAGTTCAGATGCCCTTACCTCCCTAATTTTCCATGCACTACAGCCTAAAACCTCAAATTAGATCCTCTCTGTCAGATGTGTCTCACTGTCAGATGTATGTCACTGTCAGATGTATGTCACTGTCTGATGTGTGTCACTGTCTGATGTATGTCACTGTCTGATGTGTCTCACTGTCAGATGTATGTCACTGTCGGATGTATGTCACTGTCTGATGTGTGTCACTGTCTGATGTATGTCACTTTCTGATGTGTGTCACTGTCTGATGTGTGTCACTGTCTGATGTATGTCACTGTCTGATGTGTGTCACTGTCTGATGTATGTCACTGTCAGATGTGTGTCACTGTCTGATGTGTGTCACTGTCTGATGTGTGTCACTGTCGGATGTATGTCACTGTCTGATGTATGTCACTGTCTGATGTGTGTCACTGTCTGATGTGTGTCACTTTCTGATGTGTGTCACTGTCTGATGTATGTCACTGTCTGATGTGTGTCACTGTCTGATGTATGTCACTGTCAGATGTGTCTCACTGTCAGATGTATGTCACTGTCTGATGTATGTCACTGTCGGATTTATGTCACTGTCTGATGTATGTCACTGTCAGATGTATGTCACTGTCTGATGTATGTCACTGTCAGATGTATGTCACTGTCTGATGTATTTCACTGATGTATGTCACTGTCAGATGTATGTCACTGTCTGATGTATTTCACTGATGTATGTCACTCTCTGATGTATGTCACTGTCAGATGTATGTCACTGTCAGATGTATGTCACTGTTCGATGTGTGTCACAGTCTGATGTATGTCACTCTCTGATGTATGTCACTGTCGGATGTATGTCACTGTCTGATGTATGTCACTGTCTGATGTGGGGCACTCACAAATATCGGTCACTGTCTGATGTATGTCACTGTCTGATGTATGTCACTGTCTGATGTGTGTCACTCTCTGATGTATGTCACAGTCTGATGTATGTCACAGTCTGATGTATGTCACTGTCTGATGTATGTCACTGTCTGATGTGTGTCACTGTCGGATGTGTGTCACTGTCTGATGTATGTCACTGTCTGATGTATGTCACTGTCGGATGTATGTCACTGTCTGATGTGTGTCACTGTCGGATGTGTGTCACTGTCGGATGTATGTCACAGTCTGATGTATGTCACTGTCTGATGTGTGTCACTGTCTGATGTATGTCACTGTCTGATGTATGTCACTGTCTGATGTATGTCACTGTCGGATGTATGTCACTGTCTGATGTATGTCACTGTCTGATGTGTGTCACTGTCGGAACTGGTGAAAGCACAAATATCGTATAATATCGTATAGTGTGGTCCAGCAATCACAGAGCCCTCCAAATCTTTTTCTCAGTGATCTGATCGCATTAAAACCAAGATTTTTAGATATGTAACACGTGTAAGTGTTAAGGGACAATATAATGAAAATGTAAGTGCTGCCAGGTATGGTAAGGACAGGACCTCAGTAATCCATATCCCTGGTGCTGGAGTATCACCATCAGAATCATAACAATAGGAGGAAGAAGAAGAAGAATGTCGGCACGCGGAAACAACATGGCACAGCAAAGATAAATATTGTTTTGGCGGAATGAAAATAACAGAGGCCAGGTTTAAATACGCAGAGTTCTAATAATGGGTTGGATCAGTTGAGCAACATATGTTCCAAGTTCCCACCTCTGGCTTTAATGCAGAGCAGATATTAGGTCTACAGAAATTGCACTGAATCACTGACTGCTGTGACTTAAATGGGAAAGTGTCATAAATGTAGAACATGAGAAAAGCCAAATTTGTATTTCAAAAGATTTTTTAGTTTGGGTATTGGATCAATTCTTCAAGTTAATTGCTCTATGAAGATGTTAGAGGCTTAATTTAGTTAAATAACATCAAGACAGAAGTATGCATCAACACATGGGATTATGCAGCACGGAAAAGACAAATGTAGAATGTCTTCCTTTTCAGAATTATTTGACGTTTTATCAAGGCTAAGAGTAAGGGCCGTATTCAGAGATGCGTTGTTCAAAAATACGCAATTATACGCACGCACGTAGCAAGCCAACAGCCATTGCACGCCCTTCTCACGGCCATGCAATCATAGATTTACGCCTCCATAGACCACCTCTAACTTTACGTGTGTACTTACGTGCGTATATGTATGCCGCACATGCGATTCTATGTAACCGCGGCCTCAAAGACTCATTTAAATGCTCCCCCACGTAACACATGACTTTTCAGGTACGTATTTCAACTCCGGCCATCTGTATGTAATGTACAGCGTATCGGCGTCCACTCTCCCCGACACTCCCCCTGTGCGGGTGTATTTGAAGGCTACCCTAACTTCAGCCGGCGTAAGCAATGGGTAATACACTTGCACATGAGTGTACTACCGCTAAGCCCTCCCTCCCTCATTATATTACCTCCCCCCGCCCACCGGCACTAACCTTAACGTAGGGACTCTAGGTGGACGCCCCCTCCAGCGTCCCTACGCTGTTCCTATGGATGCCCGATCGTTGATTGGGCGTTGCTGTAGCTACACAGGGCAACATCTGCCTGGCGCATGCGCAGATCGGCTTTTCAGCCGATCTTACGCCCGCCGTCGCTAGGTCGGATCAGGTAGGTCTGGATCAGGCCCTATGTCACCAAGTGCGATTCCCCTGTTCGTGCGTTAAGCAATTACGTGCATATATTTTATGTAACTTACGTGAAAACAGATCTGTAAATACAGCCCTAACTTAGTAAAGTCTTCCTTCTGTTTCTCCCTGCACTTTGAGCATAGCTTACATATAATGACCAATTGCAATATAGCATGCTTAGTTTGCATAACCAATAAAACGCTGTCTTTAATTTGTCTGCAAACGTTTTCCCCTTTATACAGTACTTTTCAATGCAGAATCTCAGCAGGAGGAATATTAGCTGAGCAACGCTCTATTTTATCCTAACAGGTCATAAATATTTTCTTTTAACCCCGGGCAAAAGAACAAGTACTGACTTTTTCTTCGATTTTATTAAAAAAAGCGGTGGGGTATTTATTAATGGTAACTATGGTATTGATTTCACTTGAAAAATGTAGATATAAATTAAATTTTGTATCGTGCAGAGAAAGAATCAAAAGTCTGAATCACTTTCATCTCACTAATGTCCGTTATGTGGGATTCAGTTAAAAGTAATAACTTATTTTTCTACGCGTAACAAATGTTTAGTAATACCAATTCTATCATTTAGCCATTTTCATAACTTGTTTCAAGTCTATTGCAGAGATTCAAAGCAAGATCTCTATAACTGCAGACATCATACAACATAGCTTTTCATCTAATCCTTTTTGTGTACCCTTTACTCCATTGTGCATTTGTCTGTCTGATCCCCGTTCTAATCTGTACTCTTTTCTCAGGCACTCTTGATTTCCTCTCTTTTTCCAACAATATAATCCCTGTTAAAAGGCAGTCAGTTCGCATAGGATTGTGGCACAATAACCTTTTACCAGCAGGTGGAAGATAAAGATGATTGTGGATTTCCATTTAGTAGTGCTTTTTCCAAAGTAGGCCATTAAGAATGGAGAGCAGTGACGGAGATATCATCCTGAGACATTCCATGAAGAATACTTCCTGACAGCGGCCGGCCAAGTTTTGAAAAATGTGAATGGCGAAAGGTAAGTTAAGCATCCCTTTACTCTAGCCCTTACCTTACCTCCCCATGTCCCGCAGCCTAACCTGTCCTGCAACCTTACCCTAACCATCCGTGCCCCACAATCTAACCCTATGCGCTCCATGCCCTGTAGCCTAATCCTAACCTTCCCCATAAACCCTAACCTTAGCCTTATACCTGCCATAGCCTAACCCTAACCGCTGCCACAGCCTCTCACTATTTGGAATAGGGAAATAGATCCCCGTTCCCAATAGTATTTTTCTAATTATAGTGGTTATCGAACAATGATACAGCCGCCATTCAGCTGGTGGCTATATCATGTAAAAAAATACGGCCACTCGGATCGGCAGCCATATCCTGATAAAGATTTACTTGCTCATATGTTTTATTCATTTAACAGTTTTTTTCATTCTACTGGACATAAGGGCCGACATGGAGGCTGGACATTAAAATGGGCAGACATAGAGGCTGGACTTTAAAAGGGGCAGAAAATGGGGGCTGGACATTACAAGGGGCAGACATGGAGGCTGGAAAAATTATAAAGAGGCAGACATGGAGGCTGGACATTAAAAGGGGCAGACATGCAGGCTGGACATTAAAAGGGGCAGAAAATGGGGGCTCGGCATTACAACGGGCAGACATGGAGGCTGGACATAATAAAGAGGCAGATATGGAGGCTGGACATAACAAGGGGCAGATATGGAGGCTGGATATTATATGGGGCACACATGGAGGCTGGACAAATAATAAAGAGGCACGAATGGAGGCTGGACATTACAAGGGGCAGACTTGGAGACTGGACATTACAAGGGGCAAACATGGGGGCTGGACATTACAAGGGGCAGATATGGAGGCTGGACATTATAAGGGGTAGATATGGAGGCTGGACATAATAATAAGGGGAAGACACGGAGGCTGGACATTACAAGAGGCAGACATGGAGGCTGGACAAATAATATAGATGCAGATATGCAGATATGAAGGCTGACATGGAGACTGGACAAATAAACAGGGAGGAGACATATGGAGGCTGGACATAATAATAAGGGACATGGAGGTAGTACAAATACAGGGGCAGATATGGAGGCTGGACATATGAATCCTGGGAAGATATATGGATGGCAGGCCTAATAATAAGAGGCAGACATATGAATGGTTGTCAAATAAAAGGGGCAGGCACTAGACCCGCTGGTCTGGGTGATGTAAGACACACCCACTTTCCCCAGAAAAAGAAAGCCAATGTGGTTTACAAAAGAGGTAGCAACTACAGTGAAAGCAAAAAAGATGGCCTTTCGGAATTATAAGCAATCTCAGAGTACCGATGACAGGGAGGTGTATTTTACAAAGCAGAAGGAGGCTAAAAAGGTTATCAGAGCAGCAAAGACACAAACTGAAGAAAAACTGGCCCACTTGGTACAAAAAGGGGACAAAAGCTTTTTTAGGTATATAAATGTTATATAAATATTCACAAAAGAAAGAGAGGGGAAGGGTCCACTTTTGAATGGGAAGACTGTTAATACAGTGGGGGCAATTACTACTACTTTTACTGAGGAACAGGTATTAAAGGAACTTTCAAAATTGAAAAGTGGATAAATCAATGGGACCAGATGGGATACATCCGAGAATACTAAAAGAGCTTAGAGGGGTGCTGGCAAAACCATTAACTGAATTATTCAATCAGTCACTAATAACTGGGGTAATTCCAGAGGACTGGAAAATAGCAAATGTAGTCCCTCTGCATAAAAGTGGAAGTAGGGAAGAAGAGTCAAACTACCGACCAGTGAGTCTAACATCAATAGTAGGGAAATTGATGGAAAAACTGTTAAAGGAACAAATTGTACAGTATCTTAAATCCAGTAACTTACAAGATCCCAAGCAGCATGGATTCACTGGGGGAAGATCATGTCAAACAAATCTTATTGAATTGTTTGACTGGGTCAGTAAAGTATTAGATAAAGGGGAAGCTGTAGACATAGCTTATCTAGATTTTAGCAAGGCTTTTGACACTGTGCCACATCGAAGACTGTTATGTTAACTGGAAACTTTAGGGTTGGACTTAAAGCTAGTTGCATGGATACAATCTTGGTTACAGGATAGACAACAAAGGGTTGTAGTAAATGGAATCTCTTCTGGGGATGGTAAGGTAACCAGTGGAGTACCCCAGGGGTCTGTACTT
>WWET01002117.1:73366-90971 GCA_011038615.1 Limnodynastes dumerilii
AGGATTTTGGGGCAAACTGACACAAAATAAGACCATTAGTGCTTTATAGAAATAAAAATCCTCTAGCGCAGTGTTTCTCACACTCGGTCCTCAGACACCTCCAGTGGACCATGTTTTGCAGGTCTCCCTATAGAATAAGTGAGCTGTTAAAATGTAACTGTCAGTTAGGAGCACACCTGTGCTCATTACTGACTGTCTGTTACAGTTTAAAAGCTCTACAGGTGGTAGTCATTATATCACTTATTCTGTAGGAGTCCTGCAAAACATGGACCGTTGGGGGTTGCCTGAGGACTGAGTGTGAGAAACACTGCTCTAGTGGGTTATAAATCTTTCTAACCTGCATAAAACAGTGGCTTATCTGTTTTACAGATTCACTCTTTGCTCACAGAACATTGGGCCGGATCCAGAACCACGTCCGTCTTCCATAGACGGACGTGGTTCAATAAACAGTAGCTACTGCGCATGCGTATCAGTCTGGATCCGGTCTGGATCCGGCCCATTGTCATTATCTAATTTTGCAAAACTTGGAATATAATTTATATTTTTCAGGCTTAACCATATAAATAAGTGAAATGCTATGTTCATATTAAGGTGACTGAATCCTCATACATTACTCATTAGTTACCATCAGGGCTGGAAAAATTTAGCAGGTTTAATGTCTGGTTCTCAGTAACTGTGTTTATGCCACAAACTGGGAGCTTACCACAAAGCAAAGATACCAGAAGATACTGTAACAAAGTGTAATCTGTGTTCTAATGATGTGTTAGATTATGCACTGTAAGGAAACAAATTGCCATACAGAATTTATTATTTACATATTAACAGGATTTTATATAGCGCTATCAGATTATGTAGCACTTTACAGAGTATGTTGCACATTCACATCAGTCCCTGTCCCAATGAAACTACAATCTAAATTCTCTAACACATACATACACAAACTAAGGTTAATTTATTCAGCAGCCAATTTACCAGCATGCTTTTGAAGTGTGGGAGGAAACCCACGCAGACACAACGAGAACACACAAACTCCACACAGATAAGGCCTAGTTCGGGAATCGAACTCATGACCCAAGCGTAGTGAGACACAAGCGCTACTCCCTGAGCCACCATATTGCCCTAAAACTAGTTTACCCACAAATATCATAGCAATATAAGAAAATACTTTTAACTGACTTCTAAGTTATTATAATAATCTTGCACACACAAAGGATTAAAACCCTATTGCTGACTCTTAGTAATTTGGCACCTCTTCATGTCCAGAGCAAAATCGGAGTTAGAAGGGTGTTACAGGGCAGGAAAGGAGTAAAATAGGTGCATTTGTTTAAGAAATATCCTACTATTTATGCTTAGAAGATTATTTACGCTGTCTACCTACCACTTAGGTACATAGATTGACTACCTGCGATCTTTAAAGAACACACGTAGTTGGATATGAAGAAAGAGGTGTGTCAGGGCAGCCTGCTGGGATTATTTAATATGAGCAGGTGGGGGAGGTATGGTAATGACCCGGACAGGGAACATCCATGCATATTTTTCTTCTTCAATGAAGGGAATTAGGGGGAGGTGACATGGGAGCTTTAAAATAGATGCAGATACATGCATATCCGCACTCACTTATCTCGTTTCAATCTGACCCATAGTCACCAATGTGAAAGAGTGACAAATGTGCCCAATCTAGACACAAACATCATAAGTACACCAAATGTATGTGCAAACATTTGTATCTACCACAGAGTATGTCCACGCCCAGGAAGCTGCTTACAGCCAACATGTCACAACCTATCACACCACTACGGTGGTATTTAACCCTATAAAAGCTTCACTAATGGTATAGAATGTGTCTGCATTGTGCTGAAGGTTGATTTTTATTTTTTAAATGAGATTTTCTCTTCATTTTCATCAATACTAATTTTGTTACTGGCTAGACTTTTAGTACATTCACGTTGTCAATTATGCGCTCACAGTAAACACAACCGCTTTGCATTTGCATTAAACATAACAGTGAATATACCCTGCACTTACATGTGAACCACTCAGGAAGCAGTGTGTAAGTCCGCTTGCGGGCGTATCTGTGAATTCAGTCCACTATAATTATTTAGCATGTCAGCTACAGACAGAGAGTGTTCAGTGATGTTTATTGCAAGTCTATGGATAGGTATCTGACAGCAGAGGCGGAACTAGTGAGTTGTGGGCCCAGGTGCAAAAAATATGCTTTGGCCCTGATGATATCCCAGGTAACCCAATAGGGAGCTTCGGCAGTGCGGTGATGACGCCTGTGGAGCCTTGTATCAGCATGGGCCCCGGTGCCGTTGCACCTTTTACACCAATAGTAGTTCCGCCAGTCTGACAATGCGGCATACACGAGCACATGGAATAACAGTAGCTGTGAATGATCAATACTGGAGTCCAAGTGGAGGTAGCAGTGAACTGGTTTAACCGGATATAGAGTTCAGAACCATGCAGAAACAACTGGTGTGATATAAGTCCATAGGCAATGCAGGAGCAAGAAATGATTATAAGTCCACAGGTAATGCAGGAGCAAGCAATGTGATGAAGGTGCAGAACAGGAGAGTAAATAATAGTGGTGAGCACAGGCCAGAACAACAGCCCCTCAGCTGGAATTCAGAAGTGCAATGCAGCTGGAGAGTACTGGAACGCTCAATAAACAGGTCACAGGAAATTCATATAGACTTGAATAAAGATGTCCAAACAGGAACCAAGGAGAGCACAAGTACAAGGGAAGCTGGAACATAGGGTGTAGACTAGAGCAAAAATCCAGGAGTTCACCAAGGCAAGGGGGAGCTGGAACAGGGCCAAACTGTCTGGAATGACAATAAGGCAGATAACTTCAAGGAAGCAAAACAGAAGTGAGGAAGTTGCTGGTCTTTATGTTAGGCGAACAAGTGTCTGAGAAGCAGCTAACGCGCTCCAGACACCTGATTCAGACACTTGCCTGGGATGGAGAGGGAGCACTGGAGGCCTCTAGTGGTGGAAAGAGGACATAATGGGGTTATTCATAACAGGTGGTAATGTTTCACCTACAAGCAATCATCACTGACCTTACACATTATTGGCAAGTTACTCATCTTCTGAAGATCCAAAAGTGCAAAGTAAGTGATATAAAATGTATTGAAGTTAGAGAGGAATGTTACAGTGTTAATAGCATGGTGTTGCTAAAGTTATGCATACTCCCTAACTAGAAAGGGGCATTGGGGCAGATCCAGAACAACGCTTCTGTGTGAATTTACGCCAGGCGGACACGTAAAATCGCGATTGTACTGCGCATGCGCACGACAGATGATACACCACGTTACGTAACGTAACTCTGAGCGTATGGGCCATTCACGTATTAGTTGCGTTAATTCGTACGTGTGGGTGTGCCAATTTTACGTGTAACAAAAGTACGTCTAAAATACGTAATGTAGGCGGGGGTTTTCATTTAAATTGTACAGTATGGACGTGCTTAGCTGCGTAAGTCCGTGTTGACCATACGTAGGTGTGCTGACGACAGCGGTTACGTGGCCAAAAGTTAAGGTAGGGCTTGAAAAGCAGAAATCGGCTAAAATACGTACATCCAAGGGGTGTGCCTAGATGAGTGGGTAGAAGGTACGCACGCGTAAGTACGCTACGCTAGTAAACGGATTGCAAGCTGAGTTCTCTATCTACCCCATTGATATAGGAGTCATTAGACCTCCTTGAGACTCTCTTGGTTAACCTTTCCCTTAGTTACCCCAATCTACTTAATAGCTTTGGTTAAGGTTTTATAAGCCAAATTTTCTTGCAATTGTTGTGTGAATTTGGATGCTCCTTGTGGCACAATGGCTTCAAAAGCAATGGCTGGGAGAGATGGACTATGCTGACTTGAAAGGCCACATCAGTGTAGTACAGCCTCTCTATCTGCAACTCCTGTGTGCTGACCGGCCTTGGACACACGGAGGAGCTGCAGGGAGAGCGGCTGTAGCTTCCTCCTTGAGTCAGTGAGCACACAGGAGTTGCAGGTAGAGGGGCTGTGCCATGCTTTTAGCTGACTGATCCTAAACACGTGGCACCCCTGTGAGTGAGCCACTGCAGCCAAGGTGCCACAACACTAATTTCGGAAACTGCTGACCTTTTGTAATGTATTATGTGGCATAGCTTTACCAGCATTGGGGACTGGCATGGTTTGGGGTCAAAGACTAACACCTTTATAGCCTACTACTTAGTAGGGCTGATGTATTATCTATAGTGTCCAGCATTAAGCTTTAAGGCCGCATTTACGCAATCTACGTTAGAAAAAGATATGTAGATTACGTTAAAAAATGACTACGCATGCACGGTAGTAAAAATCGCTAAACACCGGACATATATGTTATACGTCCAGTACTCTGAATACGAGCCTAAGTTAGTATGGCAAGCAGTAATGTTTTTTTTCTTGTTGTTTTCCCAGACATGCATGGTATATTTCTCATTCTCCTTCTAACATGTGCCTGTTGGCTGGCGCAGACTCACATAGTCCTGCAGGAGAAAAAACAAGACAGATCCATCGGAGAACCTATTATCCGGTTTCCAGACATTCTCCCTCCTATTTCTATAGTTGGTGAGTAACAGGTTATGCTGTAACATTCCCAATGTTCTAAATTAGTAGGGATAAAAAGTTTACAAATTCATTCTTTCCTTGTATCTCACAGATTTAAAAAAGTCTTTTCGGAGGGTGAACAGATTGGATGCTGAAAGGAATACACTGTCTAAGGTAGATGATTCAGCCCAATTTGTAATGCTCTAGCTCAGGGGTTCTCAACCCCGTACTCAAGTACCACTAACGGTCCATGTTTTGTAGGTCTCCCAGCAAAACCCGAGGAGCTTTCAAAATGTAACTGTCAGTTATGAGCTCACCTCCAGCAAGGAGATTTAAAAAACTTGGACCGTTAGTGGTACTTGAGGACCGGGTTGAGAACCCCTGCTCTAGCTAATAAGCTTTGGTTGTTTTGTTTAGAATGAGATTTATATATAGACACACACTCATAAGTGAGGTTATTCTTGCCATGCTAATCCCTGTTGTGAACCACAATTTCCTTATTGAGTCCAGTTTATCAGTTTGTCACCTCAGTCAATAAATAAATAAGTCCTATTTAAACAAGTCTGCTAGGCAAACAGTTTAAGATTGATTGCTAGCTCATCGCAATGTAGTTGTTGTCCCGTAGTGATTCTGACTGCCGCTATCAATGTTGTTCAACAGCCCACTATTAGTAATGTTGCCGGTCTGTAGACAGATTCTAATGTTAGAGGTGCTGATCTTTTTAGATGAATAGCAAGTGATGGTGATTTGTAGGTCCTGCTGGTCTGCTCTGGGTAGTCCCAAGTTTGGCATCTCGTATCCTAGAGACTGCAGTGGATGCACTACTGCTGTCTCTCTCCTCCTTCCTGTTGGCGGGATCCTAAACCTCAATGGGGGAGGGGAGGACAAGGAAACAAGTGCCCCAATCTGGTGTAGTATTTCAAATCTTCCTTTATTCATTAAAATGCTTCTGCATACTCACATTTTATGTATTGTTACACGCTGCAATTTGGTAGAAGCGTGTAATGTTGTCATTGTACTGCTGCTGGTTACTCCAGTCCATGTTTCCCCTGCAGCATTCATCTTGCTAGGGATCCTAGCTGATTACCTTGCAGCTGGGATGCCCTATCTCAGGCCTGGCCAACTTGTAGCTCTCCAGATGTCGTGAAACTATGATTCCCAGCATGCTTTGACAGCATAGACATAGCTGATACCTGACAAAGCCTGCTGGGAGGTGTAGTTTTATAACATCTGGAGAGCCGCAGGTTGGCTACAGCTGCACTAGCTGAAGATTTGGCTGTTTGCACACAGCAGCCAATGGGGATGTGGCTCTCAGTTTTTAACTGCCAAATATAATGGTACAACCTATACCGTATATGTAAAATGCTAGTATAGAAAGTATGTCTGTACCTTTTGAAAAAGTATCTATATTAATGGTAATTATAAATTCATTGTTTTTCAAAAACAGCGGTCAATCACATGATGCCAAAAGCCAATGACAGATGAAATAATCACATCAATAGTGTGATATTTCTTGGATTCATATAGGACCTGATTCACACTTAAGAATGAGTTATCGTAGGTGCGGGCAGATCCGCAACTAACTCACTTTTCCAGCCCCCAACCCGCCCCCCATTTTTAGATACCTTATGGCACTTTATATCCACCTTATATCTCCGTGCAATGTCCGTATGGACATTGCCTCTCCTCGCCTTCCCCAGTTAATCTAAATAACTCCCCCCTCCTACTTCTTCCTAAAAATGCACTGAGGCAGCATAACGTGGCCTCTATGGACGTAAATCCCTGCGTGCGTGTCTTTAAAGACCGCACCTACACTATCTACGTACCGATCTGGTACGTAAATAGCGTAAATTACCTAGGTGCTTCTTAAGCTTGAATCAGGCCCATAGTAACAGAAATGTCGCTAACACGCATGGTTTCATGGAAATTCCCCTGGGCTGGGAATGGGGAGAACTCAGGGCACTAATTTTGGGCCAGGTCCTCAATTCCAGGCCGACAGGGGATTTAAGCAAGTCATTTGTGTAAGTCCCCTGTCTGGGAACATCTGCGCATGCGCACGCCAGATGTTCCCTGTGCGTAAGTACTAACGTGCTGGGAACATCTTCATCAGTACATACGCAGAGGGAACATCTTCATCGGTGAAGGGTCAGACCCTTCACTTACGATGGCTCTATCATGTACGGCTGTGTAACTCTGGACCCCCGCACGCACATAAAGTGTAGGGGGGTCTGGATCTATCCCTTTGTCTGTAGCTACCTACTGTCGGTCACTGTCGGTCACTGTCCCAATCAGTCAGGATTTTGGGTCTGATCCAGACCTACGCTCGGGAGCATTTTTACGATGGTCGTAAGCGTAAAAATGGCCATTTGTACTTACTGCGCATGCTCGGGGCAGATGTTATGCTCATGTTACCCTATGAAATTCTGAGCGTATGGGCCTTGAGTGTTCCAGCTTCGTAACAACGGTCAAGGGGGCGTGTCTGCCATATGAAACCCGTAAAAACGTACCGAGGGCGGGGTGAGGCATTTAAATCGTACAGTATGGGCGTGCTAAGTGTCGTAACTACGCAATGAGCTTATGGACGCCTGCGGTTACGATTAGAAAAGTTAGGGTAGGGTTTGCTGGGCGTAAGATGGCTAAACTAAGTATGACCAAGGGGAGTGTCTATGGGAGTGTATCGTAGGTACGCTGGAGTAAATACGTTACGCACATGAGCGTGGATCTGGATCAGGCCCATTGTACCAACCTTAGACACTGTCGGCACAATGCATGTAAGTGTAGTGAGCGCAGCATTGCTCGCTGGTCATACAAACAGCCTTACAAATAAATCCTTTGTTTGACACTGGACCTCGTACATAAAAATAGTGTAGAGACACATTAAACATATAGGGCCTGATCCTCGGTTAAGTACGACAGGGGAATTACGTACGCGCCGCACATAATTCCCCTGTCATACTTAACCTGTCTTGAAGGTTGTGTGCGCATATGCCGTAAGGGTCGGCGTATGTAACGTATGTTACGTACGCCACATGTTATGGTAATGGGACCCCCTCTTTTACGACGGTCATATAAATGGCAGGGCAGGGGAAGCACCGTTAAGACCAGGTTTGCGGCCGTAAGGTTAAGGTAGGTAAAAGTAAAGGTTACGTAAGTGTCCAGATTTACTACCTTTAGCGGGGAGTACAGGGGGCGTGCACTCCCTACTGCGATATCATCCGTACTGATCCACGCATGTCCGGCATGTGTAGGTCAGGATCCAGCCCATACTGTGTAGACACTTTTCCAGATACAAGCTTCTGTTGCTTGAATTCAGATGACACTGCTAATTATTTCAACATGTATTGCAGAAAAAAGAAGTCCCAAAGAAGAAACCAAGGGCTCCACCGCCTCCTAACTGCGTGCCACTCAAATCCAGCTGCAAGCCGCCAGCGCCACCACCCTGCTGTGAACCCTGCGCCTTCTGTCACTGTCACTTCTTCCAGACTGTCTGCGTCTACAAGATGGGCAACCCGTATTGCTGAAACTCTGCTGCCCTCTGCTGTGCGGACAAAAGAGCAGCGGAATTCTAGTGTGCTAGGAAGATTCCAGCAACAGCGTTTGTACTACTTTTGTAGGTGATATTACATTTCCTTTACAAACATATAAAAGGTTACATAAGCTACTACCTAGAAACAAGATACAATATGTACAGCTATATACTTTATCGGGAGGGAAGAACTTAAAAGTTGGCAGGTATGGACCCCACTTGGACATGTAGCTTCCCAAACCCCAACACTAAATAAACATATCAATAAAGAATATTATAAATCATTCACAGAAATAGGGTTCCAAAGTGTTTTGGGTCCAGTGTTAACTATAAACACCTGTGTATGTGGGAAAGAGCTGCTTCTACAAGAAGTCACTTATATAAATGGTCTAATATATGTTTTGTATCAGCACCGCACCTCCCAATGTCCTAAATTTAGTGTTGTGCAGCAAATGAGGGTCTCTTGTCTAAAAGTTCCACAATAAAGAGAGGGTGCAGTATCTGGAATATGGGAGGGTATAAAGAAATTACAGAGGAGGCAAAGTAGAAACACAAGTAAAGTAGTGTAATACTGTAGCAGAGAAAGAATAATATGGAATAATAATAATAATATAGAGTAATACTGTGGTAGCGGGATCTTTGCACGGGTCTTGATATGTATTCCTTGCACCGATGAGCAGGCTTCTACTATGAAGGGTAATAGTTGTTCCCATGAGGCTACCCATTGCTACTTGGTGTCCAACAAAGGAGATAGTTTCACTGGCTGTCTGGGTATGCTGTGGGTGTCCTCACTGTACCGAAGCTGCGCATTGAAGCAGTAGACCTCCTGCTGTAAAAGGAACGCTACGCTCTTGCTGTTGAATCGTTCTTGCTCGGTTTTACCAATGTTGCTCAGTTCCCCTTTTCTCTAATGTGACTCAAGCAGACTGGAAGGGAATCTTACCCTGCACTGATGTACATAGTTCAGTTGAGCCAGTTACAAGTATCTCTGGTTGCAGTGTGGGCAGATGGTAAAGTTGAACCGACGGTCAGCAAATACTGAGACAGGGCAGGGAAGGAGAGGGGAGAAGAAGCAGGATGAGAAGCAGAGCACTGTTGGTAGTCTCTACAGGCCAGAGAATACCAATGGGAATACTAGTTCATCTCTAGAGCGTTGGGGCTGGGCAGTAATCTGCCACTCCAGTGTCTGCAAAAACAGGAAGGGCAAGTAACGGAGCCCAGTAAGATAGATTAGCCACCAGGTAGTTAAAAGAAAATTAAAGGGGTTGTAAAATAAATTCACAGTTTATTTACACAATTATAAATACACATTTCAAATTTTAATGAGAACAATAATAATAATAATAATAATAATAATAATGATAATAATAATAATAACAATGATAACAATTAATGAAGAAGGTATCACCATAGAATTCCAGCATGAAATGCATGTTCACAAAACCACACAATTCCCTGAGGTATGTTATTAATCTGTCTTAAGAGAGGAGGGGATCTCGGTCCCCCACCCATACCCCTCAAAAGTGGCCACTGAATTTAGAG
The DNA here is from genome assembly GCA_011038615.1 of Limnodynastes dumerilii. Classification (NCBI taxonomy): domain Eukaryota; kingdom Metazoa; phylum Chordata; class Amphibia; order Anura; family Limnodynastidae; genus Limnodynastes; species Limnodynastes dumerilii. The sequence continues at coordinate 82,993 of WWET01002117.1, forward strand.
TCCCTACTTGCAAAACCCAGGAAGACGGGTAAAAATCCACTATGCAAAAACTCTGGAGCACGGCCATGAGGCGGATGAGTGCCCAGCACCAGAAAGCTATGAGCTGCTGACATGTGAAAGTAATAGTGTCAGTGGTCCTGTCCAGACCTCCCTGTGTGTCACTGCCTCTAACGTAGGGACACTTACTTGTCCAGAACCCTAGACACAAAATGGAAGTTGCTCAATCAATTTATAGGTAAATGCAAACAGATGCATGAAAAACAGGGGTAATCTGCTAGCAATAGAAACACAGGAAAGAAAATGCCCAGCAACACTGCCATTACCCAGTAACACACTATACCATACTATCTGTAACATTCACACAGGATAGAGAATGTCCAGAAACACTGTCATTACCAGTAACACACTATACCGTCTATCTGTAACATACACACAGGATAGAGAATGTCCAGCAACACTGCCATTACCAGTAACAGACTATACCATTCTCTCTGTAATATACACACAGGATAGAGAATGTCCAGCAACACTGCTATTACCAGTAACAGACTGTACCGTTCTATCTGTAAAATAAAACGCAGAAATGTCCGTTACACAAATATTATCAAATATATGATAAGCCACCAGCCACCGTCCAGAACCCTACCTGAAGTTCTACACACGGATCTGCGACTGTCCAAATGCAGATCTATGTAAAAAATGTCTTCTGCCGCCCTTTCACCCATGCCTATGCCTACCTCCATACGGTGAGTAGGCATGCAGAATTTAAGCAGCACCCAGTTGGACGGATCAACCAAGTGTACAGAACTCAGTTCCATACATTAGGAGATCCATTGCGTAACATCTGTTCAGGGCTTGTGCAGTTCATACCAGACTTACACAAGCCGCTTGCGACAGTCAGGTGTCGGACAGAGATCTGGATCAGGCCCTGTGCAATGAATCAGGCCGTGATCAATATAAAAGCGAGAATTTCCCTGAGCACCAGCCAGATGCTAACCCTTGGGATGTCCCGGGCCCCACGTATTCTGATGGCGGCCCTGCTTGTATTTATAACCTCCTAACTCTAATTAAACTTCTATTTCTAAAACCCCCTAATCCATTCCAGTCTCTCATCCCATACAATTAACTTCCCCACTGTCTATATCTCACTGGTTTATTATCTTTAAATTTAATTTACTCATAATAAAAAAAAACAGCAGCATCAGCATCCGATATGAATTAACACATTGGAAAGACAGTTCTTCAATGAAACATTACATTGCTAGTAGCAGCAGTACTAGGTAATGAGCACTGCGATCATTAGATTTACTACTTACAGTACTATAACTAACTTGCAGTGTCACCATAGCATGTCTGCCATGTTTTCTGTTGTATTTTTTTATTTGTTGAATTATCAATATAGTTTTCTATAATATATCCTCTACAATAAATATTTTAATATATACAAAGTTGTGTTTTTTTATCTCTTTCTTTTCATGCATATTTTATTTGTATAAAAAACAAAAATATAACATATAGGACCGTATTCAGACCTAACAACGTCAGGTGACTTACTCAAATGGCGTGCATAAGTGGGCCCTAACGGGAGAATTGAACGTGCATGCCGGCAGATGTTACTCATCGGGACCCGTATTCAGACCTCCGTCCTCTGTGGCCGTCAGTCCGTAACTAACCGATTGAAGTTACTGGGCATGCGTAGTAATTTTTGTGCGCTATTTATGTAGCGTTTCGCTACATAGATTGCGTACACGTGGTCTGTGCGTTCCATCCCACATCCGGTGTGACATCCCTATGTATGACCGAATATACGCCATATGGGTGCGGGGAGCCACCTTGAACAGTATGGGTAGGCTTAGACCTACTTAGACCTAGACATATTGACTAACATGAGTGAAATTGCTATATTGTTGACTATACATATAGCAACATCACCAATTCAGAGATACTAATGTCTTTAGGCATTACAGAACTGCACTAAGGACCTGATTCACACTTAAGAAGTTTCGGCTTCTTAAGTGCGGTAAATTAAGAAATGAGATACTACGCATGCGTAGTAGCTCATTTACGCAATCTAGGTACGTAGATTGACTACATGCGGTCTCTAAAGACCGCACGTAGAAGATTATACAGGAGGAGCCGTGCCAAGGCAGCCTCGGGAGGAGATAGGTGGACAGAGGGATGTAGATTAGCCGGGGAGGGGGGGGGGCGGGGGGGGCACTTCTGCGTGGTTTTCTTCTTAAGAAGGAAACTATGCACAGTAAGATAAGGTAGGTTGCCCTATGGCACTCTTAAGTGCCACAAGGTACCTAAGAAAGGGGGGTGGGTTAGGAACTGAACGAGTGAGTTAAGTGCAGTTCTGTCCGCACCTAACTCACTCTTAAGTGTGAATACGGTCCTAAATTACTCACAAATCAACTGTTAACCTGCAGTTGTACAAAAAGTACACTGTATATTTCTTCTTGTACATTGACAAAACTATACTGTACAACCATATAAGGGGAGTATCAGAATAGACTCACAATCTAAATGAAGTAAGAAAATTTCGCCTGGCACTAATAAATAATAAAAAATATTAAGCAAAACTACAGTAATTCTTTATAAAACAAATAAACAAACCAACAATAAACAACCACTTAGATAAATACATTATTTTAAAATACATCCTAATAATAAAGAGTAGATGACAGATATATAGAAAAGTGGAGAATCTGGAACAAAACTGTAAACCCTGTCACCAGTAATATCTTGTACATGAGGAAAGAGAAGACACATTGAGGAGAACCAGTGGTGTGCATTTGAGCAGGAATCATAATGGGCTGAATAAAAAGATATAGAAGAGGAAAAATCCTGAAGGCCAGAATGATGACAGAGGTGATAACTTGAGAAGACCGATGGTGGTCACAGGAGTGGGTCCCCGCTAAGAACAGCCCAGTTTCGAACTGGCTGGGATATCAATTGCTTATTCCTCGACGATGCATCGTCGAGGAATAAGCATCATATTGCTGCAATAGTTAAGTGCAAAACACTACCCCAACCCTTCCTCTAATTCTAACCCTTCCCTTCTATTACCCTAACCTTCCATTCCCCACAGCCTGACCCTAATACTTCCTTCTCTATAGCCTAACCCTAAGACTTTCCTCCCCACAGCCTGACCCTAACCCTCCATTCCCTTCAGCCTGACCCTAATACTTCCTTCTCTATAGCCTAACCCTAAGACTTCCCTCCCCACAGCCTGACCCTAACCCTCCCCTTCTATAGCCCTAACCCTCCCTAAGAGCCTAACCCTAACCCCCCCTTCCCAACACTAATACCCCTTTCACATCGCCCTAAAAACCCGGGTTTTTGCCGGGGCAAGCAGCAAAAACATGGGTAAGGGCTCAGTGTGAAAGGTTCCGGGTGACTCTACCTGGGTCTAATGACCCGGGAATTCAACCCGGGTGAAGTGTTATTCCCAGGTCAGACCCGGGTAGGGGTACAGTGTGAAAGGTGCTACCTGGGTTTTTCAACCCGGGTAGCACATAATCTACTTGATTGGTGCAATTTGTTTACTATTGCCCTGGCAACAAGTGTTGCCAGAGCAACAATAAACAAATTACATAGTGTGATGGGTCCCGGAATTTCCCGGGTCTGCCCTGCAGTGTGAAACAGGGTCTGTGACCCTGGGATCTTCTGCTGACACGGCAATATCCCGGGTTTACAGACTCGGGATACTGCCGGGGTGACGATCTGAAAGGGGTATAAAAGTCCCCAGAGAGGTTACTCACTTCTCCGAAGCTGCCAGTGGTGGGTCACCCATTATTAAAAAAAAAAATTCTAAAATGGCTGCCTATTCGAAATAGAAACAGCCCAAAATTTGGTTACGAGTTGAGAGCTGGGGGGGTGACAGTTTTTCTTTTTGCCTCTGCCACTTATCTATCTAGCTACAGCTTATTGGTGAATGGTTAAGATCTAATAGAGAGGGGACAAAGATAAAGGGAATTTGAAACAGTAATTATTAAATAATAATTACAATACAAATAAGGACTAATCATATACTAATGTGCATATATTTCCAGAAAATGTGTAACTTATCTGAATAGCAATTGCCTGATCCTCCAACCTTAACACCTTTGTGTAGTATAAGGATATACAGAGTGACTGCATGTACAGTATACACAAATTTATTCCTCACCCAACAGCCTCTAAAGAATTAGATTAGATTAGATTATAATCCTCAGGCTCCCCTATATATTTCAGTACAGGAATCCAGTGTAGTCATATTACACCCTGCATACAACAGCCGTTCAACAGGCAGTTGCACATGTCATAGATCCCTCAGGGGACTTAGATACAAAGCTTCCCAATTGGCAATTGTGCCAAATAGTTCCATGAAATTATTGCCCAACACACCAGAGCAAAACAAACAGAAATGTGTATTTCTGGATTCTGGATACCTTCATATGTGTTTAATAAAATATAGTAGCTGCTGTTTTTCACTCAGCTGATGTACATAGCATTAGCACCTCATAAAACAGGAATGACTACTAGGTTATCCTTCCATTTATCAGAAATAGAATTCATTATCTATTAGTTAGAGCTAAGCTTAGTCGGTTTCTTCAGTTTGTTGAATTTGGCTATACACCAGTTGCATGAAAATGGAGCAATCAGTTTTAGGTGGAAAGTTACTGGAGGTGGGCAGAGATGGATTTAAAACTCATGGGGCCCTAAGCAAGATGCCGGTTTGGGGCCCCCCAAGGGATCCTGCATGTCCTTAAGGCTGCAAGGGTGCTTAACAGTGTAAGATCCTAGGCCCCTGGAGCTCGCCAGGTCCTAGGCGTGTGCCTAGGTTGCCTTGTGGATAATCCTGCCCTGGAGGTGGGTATACAACGGGGATTTTTCTGCTGCTATATTACCAGTGTGTAATGTCACACGATACTACAGAATCACCATAACAGCATCTGATCATTTGGTTAGATTTTTACAATCAATGGGCCGGATCCAGAACTACGTCCGTCTTCCATAGACGGCCGTAATTCAATGAACAATTGCGCATATATACGCAATCTACGTATGGAAACGATACGCAGATTACGTACAATAGCTACTACACATGCGCAGTAGCTATTGTTCATTGAATTACGGCCGTCTATGGAAGACGGACGTAGTTCTGGATCTACCCCCATGTTTATAATGAAAATAGGAAAGAGAAAAGATGTACACAACTAATGTATAAACATATTAATAATGAATAGTGAACATCTAATTTGCACCTAAACTATATCATTATCAATGGGTAATTTTTCTTCTTCAAAAAGACAATACTTACAAGTAAAATACTCAAAAACTGTCCCACTGCTTACATTAAAAAAAACGAACTTTGATGTGTGCTTTCAGACAATAATATTTCTTTGTTGGGTGTTGAAAACAGTATTTTATTTGTTAGTATTGTCTTGAACCATATATAATCTGTACAGATGCAAGTCAAATAATTATACCAGGGTCACTTACTACTACTTTTTATTAATTTGCGTTTGTGTATGTATTTGTTTTTCAGTATTTAAACTTTTTTGTCCTGGTCTGGAGTCAGTCATATGCCTCCAGGATCCAGCACCCCACCTCCCTAGGTTTTAGCTGGATCCTGGAGGCATATGACTGACTCCAGACCAGCGCCGCCTGTACTAAGTGACGCTATCTATCCCTTAGCCATGGGTGGCATCGCCGGGCAGCACCCCCCCTTTGGCTGGCACCCCTGGTGGGTGTCATCCTGCCCAAGGGGTAGATACGCCCCTGCACGCCAATACTTCTGTAGATGGCGTTAGTGTAAGTATTCCAACGGTCTCCCCATATACCCCCCTTTTTCTCCCCCTAATAGCTGTTATTAGGGGGAGGAAAGGGGGGGCTATGCATAAGGAGACCAATGGAATACAAATAATGTGTCTGTGTTAATAAAAATAAAAAAAATTACTGTGTGCTTTTAAATAATAATTAAGTAATTAAATAAATACAATTAAATGAAACAAAAAGAAATAAAGACTTCTTAAACTCACCTCTTTTGCGTCTCTCTCTGAAGTCCCGGAGATGAAGTCCAAACGCATGCGCAGTGTTTTCTACTTTTGGGACTTTTTTAAAGTTAGCCACCGAGACTTCCTATCAGAATGATACAGACCGCCTCTGGAGAAAGTCCCACAGACCATCGCATGACCTCGCCAGAGGGGTAAGTATTTGTAAATATAGCAAACGAAGTGTCTAGGCTCGCTGCAAGCGATAGCACTTATAATCTTTACTGCAGCTATTCCCATTCATATGTCTGAATAGCAACACCTTGTGGATGACCATATTGTTGCAGCAATTATTATTTTGAACAAACAATTTTGGCTCAATTGAATGCGAAGTCCACGTCATTTTGGTTGCGAAGGTAATTGTGCAAAAATTTTATCGTGGATTTTCATATCCATCCCATAGAGGTGCGAATTAAAATCCACGTATTTTGGCTACTGTAATAGCCGGTTTAAGCGCACTTACCTTCACAACCAGAATAGGACAAACAAAGGACAGAGCTACCACCAATATAAATCCCGCAGTTTGTAAAGAGCAGGAACCCACCCGCAAAATATAATAATATAATATAAAAAATTAAAGTTAAAATACATATAATTGTTGTGATGGATGAATGAAATCCACGCTGGTATATAAAGAATGTATACAATTTATTAAATACACATATAAAAATATAGTAAAACACAGGACCATGTGAACAACTAGTAGGTGATAAGCTAAACGACCACAAGGATTAATGCGGCAATATCATATAGATAGGTTAACAGTTGTCACATGATAAATCTCATAGGCAAATAAACGCACAAACGGACACACAGGTGGGAATTACCCTAAAAAGGAATATAGAAAAGTCCACCTGATCTAGTCCCAATGGAAAAGGTAGTAGTAAAGTAGCAGGTGGCCAGTCCGTTACTAATTGCTAAACATAAAGTCGTTAATTCACAGTAGGCACCGATGTGCAAGTTTAGAAATAGTATCCATGTGGGTTGAGATGTAACACATGGGGTCTAGGGTTCTTACCCTCCGCAAGATGGAATAGCTATGTGCTCCTGATAATAATCTTCTCAAAAGCATCAAGTTCCAACAAATGGTGTTCAAGGAGGTAGCCAAGAGATTACCACAATAAACAGAGCGTGAGTGTTTAGCTCCTTTCAGAGTGTATCAGCAGGCAAGTGGCGATGAGAATATCGGGTCACAGCAACAGCCTGACCACAGCCAAACAGCAACGACTCGATAAACCAGGGGACCGAAGAGTGAAAGCACAGTTTGTGCGAGAAGCCCTAACACGTGTCCTGTGGACCAAGGCGACGCGTTTCGTGCCTTCAAGGCACCTTTTCAAGCACTGAGTGGTCCGTGTTCCTTCCGATATATTTAAAGGGAGGATACCTCATTAATTAAACATGTAGCTGCATGACTTTAAACAGAGGAACAGGATTAAAACACACAATATAATTAAAACAGAACATATCAAAAACAATGTTAAAAAATATATAAAGATTAGTATATACTAAGCAAAATCCGACTAATAAATACCAGCTTTGAAATAATGTGTATTCCAGGTACAGAGATAAAAATTGTAAATTGTAGAAAATTGTAGAAAACATTCCAACAATAGATAGAACAAGAACTTATAAGCTAAGTAGGCATGGGGAAAGAGAAATTAATTTAATGTAGCAAAGACCCGAGGTTGAGATAAACCAAATAAGTAAATATGAACATAAGAAAATCATATATATGAAAAATAAATATGTTACAAAAAACTAAGTAGGGATGAGGATAAAAGAAAAAGAATTATTTTAAATCAACAAGAAATAATTAACATGTAAAAAGTATATAAAGATATTTGTAAAGCATAATCACAAAGTAAATAAAAAATAAAAAATAATAATAATTTGAAAATATTAATAATAATAATAATAATAATAATATTAATAATAATAATA
>WWET01002117.1:92067-103021 GCA_011038615.1 Limnodynastes dumerilii
CTTACAAGGCTTCTCTGTTTGGTGGTCCTAACTCTAAAAATCAGAGTCCCAACTATGGGTCATATATTATATATTTTTCTAACTTTAGAGCTCAACCCCTGGCAGAGGTCCCCCAAGTCTCCAAAACAGCCACTCTGAGACAGCAGACTGTCTCAGAGTCTGTCTGACTTTTATTTTAAAGATAGAAGATTATGGTTAGTCGCTGGGTAATGGCTAGAGTGCCAGGCCATGTTTTGTTTTTGTGCAAACCCCCCTTGCACCTGCTGTATAATTACCTTATAGATTGATTTGATAGATAGGTTACCTCTGTTTGCTCTGGCAACAGGATAACATTTTATGTATTTTTTGTATTAAACAGTATATTTTTTAATGTTTGGATACCCAGTCAAGTTCATTTTTATGTATTGAAATATAATATTTAATAGCACAGATGGGGGGGGGGGTCCGTTGCGGCGATACAGCGCTCTTGTCACCCTTCCTATTGTATTCCATATTTTTCATATGGGGTGTCGCTAACCCCAGACAGGAGCTGCGTTTCGCTACACTGTCTCTCCAAATCTATTGGTGCTTGTTTAGCCAGAATTCTCAAAGCGCCAACATACAGGTTTTAGGTTTTTTGTTGTGTATTCTGCACAGTTAGTATAGTAAGCCTCAGAGGGACTATAGCATACGTGTGGAGTTGGCCTCTATCATTAATACAGTTGGTGGGGTTTAGACCTTGTTTGAAGAAGGAGGTCAAACAAGTCCTGAAGGACCGGAGCCTGTTACCTTATGTTAGTCTATAATTTCATTATACCGGTCTGTGGACCGGAACTCAAGCCAGCGGAACCATGTGTTCCTGTATCTTGCGTATCAAGCAGCAGGTCATCCATTTCTTTATAACTATTAATCTTTGCAAACCATTCTCGGATAGTTGGAAGATGGGCAGATTTCCAATGAAGGGGAAGGAGCGCTTTGGTTGCGTTGTTAAGATGGCGTAGCAGTGGTTGTTTATATGGTGAAATCAAGTTCTCAGAGCGATATGACAGTGGGTCCAATCTGAGGACATAGGATCAGATCCTGAGCTACGTTTTCATTACATTACTTCGCATAGCGTATTTACTATGCACTCCCCTAGACACTCCCCTCGCATGTACGTACTTTGGCTGTTTTATGCTTGCCAAACCCTATCTTACCTTTACACAGCGTAACTACTGACGTACGTATAGGCCTAAGATGGGAATGGAGGCTGATTTTGTGTGACGTCCACACAAGTGAGAGGAGTTCATTCCCCTCTTCCATGTGGACTTCCAGAGCTCCATGTCTATAGTACAGATACAGAGGGCTGTATCAGGTCCTTTGTCGGGAATAAATGTAGCCATTAATCTTTCAATCCCTGAGTAGTTTTTAATAAACCATTATATAAATTAAGTATATGTGACCTTTTATTGTCTTCTGTTCTCCACTGACTTGTTTATATTCATCCATGAAACAATGAAAATCTTATATAAAGTGCAGAAATCTTAAAATCCATTAAACAAAATACCATAACAGTAAAACAGACTATAACAAGAGTGAATAGGGTCACAGTAGAGCACTAAGGATCCCTTATGCAGCCTTTACTTTTACCTCTAAAAACGGTATTAATGTTTTCACATAGAGTTATTTGGGTATATGAGGCAAGTATTAAGGTGCATACTCACTATACAATTATCTGGCAGATTATCTGAAAGATCTGGCAGTTGGAATGAAAATCTGGTAAAGGATGAGAGCAAATTGTATTGTCAGTTGCTCTCATCCATTACCACATTTTCATTTCAACAGCCACATCTTTCAGATAATCTGCCAGATAATTGTATAGTGTGTATGCACCTTTAGTGCTCAGATCCTACCAATTTATATTCTATACACAGTGCAGCAAAATTTCTGAACTCCACAGTGAATATGCAATATCAGTTAAAGTACTGAACAAAACAAAGTAGCTGTCCAAATCCTTAATTAGTAACAAGGTAAATAGGACATGCCCATTTCAACAGTCTTGCAGATTAACAGGGAAAACACCGCTCAGCTATATCCCTGTATTTGACAGTAAATGTCCAATGTCAATCTGAATGTTTTGAGAAACGAAGTTTGTAGTTTAAATTCTTACTTGCTTATAACGATAAGCGGAGAATACAGTTGGCAACAGTCTTACAGTTTTAGACGGGAGGTCGCAGATTTTCTCCTCACCGACCTGTGGTGTCTCAAAGGGTAGTCTCAGACGGGCAGCGTGGGTCTCCGTTTGGTGGCAAGGCGGCAGCCGTTGTTTCTCCGTTCTGCAGCTGGGCTCCACAATCAGCAGGGATGATGCGCAGTGTCTCTTACAGCGGGGAGCCTCGATTCCAGCACCGATCTCCCAAGGAGGGGAAAAGAGACACAGAAAGACCGCAGATGGTGTAATACAGACTGATAGACAACAGCTCTAATAGCCACAACCAGAAAAAAGAGGGATCACACTTATTTATAAAACAATGTGTAACAATCTGTAAACTCCAGCTGCTGCTTAGCATTGACCAAATCCTTCAAACAGCCTCAAAGGAATAATAAAAGAAGCAGCGCTGGGAAAAAGGAAATAATATACCTTTTATTACACACAATATAAAATAACCATACAAATTGCAAATGCAAGTGGCAAAAATAAAACAATTAGATATACATAGCACCAGGATATATATAAAACAGCCGTCCATCAATGGACCGGATTCACAGATCCGTGTTTCCTAAGTGCGCGTTTTTACGCACGTACGTTGCAAGGCAACACCCATGACACTCCCCTCGCACAGACGTGTTTTCGGCGACTTTTGCCTCCATTACACGCATATGTTCTTTATGTACATGCGTATCTTAGTAGCCGCGCCCTCAAAAGACCATTTAAATGCCTCCCTCCGCCCACTTTCACGTAACTTTGACCGTACAGAAGACAACCACGCCCCTCCGTACGTATGTCCCTAAGTGCGATTCACAAGTTCGTGCCTAAAGTACTTACGTGCGGAAATATTATGTAACTTGCCTGGAAAAAGTTACCACGCATGCGCAGTTTATCCGCTCCTAAAAATACACACGCAATCCAATGCAAAAATCTGTGAATACCGTCCAATGTAATTAAATGGCGTTCTAAGGAGATATTATATTTCCTGGAATGACAACATTGGAATGATATTGGAGGCTGCTTTGTGTATGTCCTGGTGATATGTATGTCTAATTGTTTTATATTCTGATATTATTGCTTCTGGTTCTTGCCTTACCTGTTATCCTGGCTTTAGTGATGCAGGGCCTGATTCAGAGATCCGGAACTAATAAATAATTCCGTGCGTATATTTAGGGTCGGATCAATTTTGCATCAACTGCGCATGCGTAGTAATAGTGCCATGTACGTTGAAGTTAAGGTCGGAAAAGCCTTAAGGTCGGACTTGTGAATCGGGCAGAGACTAATGCGACCCTAAGTGCGGCGGAAATATACGGACCGAAGGATTTGCATAGAAATGGGCGGGGGGGCATTTAGATGAGGGAAAGTGGGCGTCAGAGTTAAGGCCCTAAATATACGCAACTAATACACATAGGGTCGGAAGTGAGTGCGGCCAGTTAGGGCAAGTCTATGGAGGTGGAAGTTTAGGTCTGGCCGGAGGTTGCGAGGGGAGTGACTGTTTATTCTGGTGGGTGTAACCTGTTCCGACCTGCCACTTAGACGCGTATATTTGCGGCCCGATCGCCGACGGATCTCTGAATCAGGCCCGCATGCTCTTACTTTTAGCATTACTTCCAGAGAGAATAAATTCAATTTGAGCGAGTCTGAAAAGTCACTCCTCAGTTACATATGTTAAATATTTAGCTTAAGTTCAAATTTCCAAAATAAAATGTTATTTACCTGTATCTCCAGGAACCTCTGATCCAGGCTCACATTGGGGTAGATCCAGACCTAAGTTGTTTTTATGCCGGTTGGCGTAGCGTATTTACACTATCGTAAGTACTATATACTCCCCTCGCTCGTACGTACTTTGGCCGTTTTACACGACCCAAACCCTACCTTAACTTTTCCTACCGTAAGTACTGACGTACGTAAGGCATTGTTGTACGTAACCGGCTAACCCGGCTCATACTGTACGATTTAAATATCGCCCTCTGCCTACACAGCGTAATTCCGGGTGTCATATGGAAGACACACCCTCTTGTTTGTATTTATGCTGAAGGTACGTACCATCATAGTAATGTAGCATAACATCTGCCGCGTGCATGCGCAGTATATACAAATTGCCGATTTTACGCCATCAGCTAGCGTAAATACACTTGCGTACGTAGCTCTGGATCTGGCCCATTGTCTCTATCCATCAGGGGCTTGATTTACTAAACTGCAGAAAAGTAAAGATGTTGCCCATAGCAGCCAATCAGATTTTAACTTATATTCTCTAGTATGTAAAAGTGAGAGCCAGAATCTGATTGGTTGTTATGAGCAACACTTCCACTTTTCTTTTCTTTTCTTTTATGCTATTTAGTAAATCTGGCCCTAGGAGTCTAATAAACTCTGAAGCAATCCTTAATACTTGCTGCCACTGTTTGTACAGCATGTAGAAAGAAGCTGAATATGGCTTTGAATGTCAATGTCATAGCATTGTGTTGTCTGTATTGTATGACTAATCAAATTCATTCTCTTACACTGACTTGTTGCCTTTGGCATAACTCCTCGTCTCCCTCATACCACTGCTTACCAGAAGCTTCCAGAAAGACAGCTCTATTATGACGCAATCATCTTGTCTACAGCTAAGGTATTGTGACAGAACTATAGAAATGTCTGTATGGAAATGTAGAAGGGAACATAAGCCAACGGAGTTTAGTAGTTTCACAATAAAAGCTGCAGAGAAGTGACGACGTGTCATAGTAACCGGTATGCGGTAGTTGGTCCGGCTATCTGGGTGGGATTAAGGGGGTTACGCACGGATTAGCAGTCATATGGACCGCTGACTGAATGTATGACATAAGGCTGCCTTATAGCAGTGTAATTCACTTAAACTCCAGAGACAAGGGACTGAGAGGGGAGTAGCACACGGAGGTCAAGATCTGGCCAATAAGCTTAAGACCTCCTTATGGGATGTTTATGTTTGAGGCTACCCCCTTATTGTGACTTGTCACTCTTGGGTCCAGATTTACTAAGCTGTTGGTTTGGAAAAGTGGAGATGTTGCCCATAGGAACCAATCAGGTTCTAGCGAACATTCTCTAGTATGTAATAGGAAAGTGAGAGCTAGAATCCGATTGGTTGCTATGGGCAACATCTCCACTTTTCTAAACCCACAGCTTAGTAAATCTGTCCCTTGGAGCTCAATTGAATCCACCTCTAATTGTCTTCATCCCTGTGCACATCTACTGTATATTTTCCATACAACCGTATATTTCAACATTCCCATTAATGATCCTCCTTCTCCTATTGCCTCTAAGCTTTTCTCTCTTACCTCATCTCTTGGCCTCTCCCAGTGGATTGATTCTTCTACGCATAAGGATGGTAATTGCATTGATCTTGTATTCTCTAAGCTATGCTCCATCACTGATCTCAAAAACTCTCCTCACCCTCTCTCAGATCATCACCTTATCATCTGCAAACTCTTCCACACCAAGTCTGACTCTATACTATATATAATTCTGCAACACCTACTCACACCCGAAGAAATCTTAATGCCATTAATTTTCTGTGCAACAACTTCTATCTCCTGTCCCAAATTTCCACTCTCATGATGTAGCAGTTTCTCACCTAAACCAAACACTAGCAAAAATCCTTGACCAAGTTACTCCAGCTACACCTCATGTACCACGGCGACTCAAATGTCAGCCATGGCACACCAATGACACACTTGACCTTAAAAAACTCTCTCGCAAAGCAGAACGTCGTTGGCGCAAATCTCGTCTGCCCGATGACTTTCTGATTTACACAAACACCTATCACACTTATTGAACTGCCCTGGATAATGCTAAACAATCTTACTTTCAAGCTCTCATTTCTACTCAGGCTTCTAACCTCAAACACCTCTTTCATACATTTAATTCCCTACTGAACCCTCTTGTGCATAATCCACCAACCTCCATCAATGCCCAAGATCTTGCAATGTACTTTAAGGACAAGATTGATAACATAAGACAGGAATTATCCTCCAACTCCTCATCTACTAACATATCGTCCAACACCCTTTCTCCACCCTCTGGCACTATGTCCTCATTCCATCTCACAAATGAAGAGGAAGTATCTGCTCTATTCTTCTCTTCCTATCCTGTGTGCTTATTCCAACCTTAACTACAATCTGCAATCTCTCTCTGAATACTGGTATCTTCCCATCTCCATTCTGTCAATCTCTACACTGGTTGCCTGTTTACTACATAATTAAATATAAAATCATCTTACTAACCTATAAAGCCATAAACAACACTGCACCTGCATACATATCCTCACTTGTCTCAAGATATATCCCAGCTCGTTCTCTCAGATCATCACAAGATCTACAACTTCTGCACTTCATAAATGCTCTGATTCACGGTTTACACAATCTTCTAGATCCTCATCAGTCAGGCTTTCATTCTCAACACTCCCCTAAACCGGCACTGACCAAAATGGTCAATGATTTGAGTACTGCTAAATCCAAAGGTCACTACTCTCTTCTAATTCTCCTGAATCTTTCTTCTGCTTTTGACACTGTTGACCACTCGCTTCTCATACAAATGTTACAATAAATAGGTATTCAGGACACAGCCCTTTCCTGGTTCACATCCTACTTCTCCAATCGCTGTTTCAGTGTCTGCTTTTCTGGATCTACTCTTCTGCCCTTCCGCTATCTGTTGGGGTATCTCAAGGCTCAGTCCTGGGTTCCTTGCTCTTCTCTATCTTTACCTCTTCCCTTGGACAACTAATAAAGTCATTTGGTTTCCAATATCATCTCTAAGCAGATGATACACAAATCTATCCACCCCTGAACTAACCCTAACCGTGCTGGCTTGCGTAACTGAATGTCTTTCCGCTATTTCTTCCTGAGGTCCTCCCGCCATCTTAAACTTAATCTTTCAAAAACAGAGTTATTAATAATTCCTCCTTCCAACAAGAGCTACCCACCTCTCTATTTCTGTTGACAACACTGAAATATTCCCTACTCACCAAGCTCGCTACCTTTATGCCCCACATTCAATCTGTTTCTAAATCCTGTTATATACACTTAAAAAACATTTCCAAAATTCAAAAATATCTCTCACAAGAAACTGCTAAAACTCTCATTCATGCACTAATTATCTCCTGCATCGATTACTGCAATGCCCTTCTGATTGGACTCCTACAATATAAAATTACCCCTCTACAGTCTATATTGCATGCAGCAGCAAGACTGATCTTCCTTGCAAAACGCTCAACTACAGCTAGTCCACTCTGTCAGTCTGTACATTGGTTGCCTGTAAACTACAGAATAAAATACAAAATTCTCTTACTAACCTATAAAGCCATAAGCAACACTGCACCTGCATACATATCCTCACTTGTCTCAAGATATATCCCAGTTCGTTCTCTCAGATCATCATAAGATTTACAACTCACCTCTGCACTTCATAAATGCTCTGATTCACGGTTACAGGACTTCTCCCAGGCTGCACCCACTCTCTGGAATAACCTTTCTCGCCTGTTAAGACTATCCACTACTCTACAAACTTTCAAGCGTTCCCTTAAAACTCATCTCTTCAGACAAGCTTATCAAATTCCACAACCTTCCTAAGCATTAAGTACTATATTAACAACCACTTTTGCCTTTTTACACATTATTAACATAAACCCGCACACTCTCTCTTTCTATTCTACAATTCCCTCATCTCTGCTGCTAACACTGCTGTGTAACTGGATCATACAGAGCACTGAGAGCACTTTTGCCATACACCCTGACTGGTCCATTGTGTGATATATAGCACTTTGCACTTATGTATCAAACCCACTGTCCTATAGAGTGTAAGCTTGTGAGCAAGCTTGTGAGCAACCTCCTACCCACCCAATCTTCTTGTTATTACCTAGTGTTGTTTATACTGATTGTTATTGTAAAGCGCTACATAATATGTGAGCGCTATATAAAAACCTGTTAATAAATAAATAATAAATAATACAGACTTGCACTTCTCTGCTACCTCTCAATTCTCTGTTATCATAGTGATTGTTCATAGTAAAACCTCTTGCCGCAAGGCTTCTCTGGAAGTACACAGCACATTTCAGCACTTAGTCAAAAGGAGGTTAGAACAATAAATGTGGCTTTAGGTTACTAGCAAGATAAATTGAAGAATAAGGAGCAAGTTAAATATGTTTAACATCAGTCTTTCATGTTTAATGACCGAGATCACCACCTAAGTAGGAAGCCTACCACTACATTCTCAGCCAATGTCACCCGGACAGGCATTTTTAATGTAACGTATGAATGCTAGTAGACAGCAGCCTCTGGTTTATTATCAATATAAGGACTGTGCTCATAAAATACATGATATCCTTATTAAGTGAAATTTGTAACACAACCAGTGAATAAAAATGTTAATTATATGCGAACTCCAAAAGACAATAAAAATATGCTTCTTATCATAGAAATGCCTGGGAAGCCTGAATTTTTCATATTTCAACAACTTTCCTTCCCTTGAGAGTACTAAATACAAATAAAGGACAAGGTTTGCAGACCCTGATGTGTCAAGGTAAGGTTACAAAAACAGATTATAAAGCCACAATCATTCACAGAATCCAAAGGGCTTTACAATGATATCACAAAAAATGTGATCTGCATTAAAATATATTGATTCAGAATGGTAGCAATCAGAATTGGCTTCTAATGCGATTAAACTGAATACATATACTACAAAGAGCTGTGTTACTGTGGTAAAACTTTGGCCTCCTTTTCATAACTGTACATTGGTATCAAGTTACTGGATATGAGAAGGTTTGCAGATGTGTCAGGTAAAATCCACTCTATCTGGGCAGTTATTATTAGAATTTAATTATATATTGCTAACAACTTCCAGAGCTGTTACATAGGATATTTAATCATGAAATCCTCTTGCATCACTCTCCTCATACTGCATTACTAACCCTGGAGCAAAATCCACACAAATCACACATGTTCAATAGAATGGCTTGTTATAGAAACATAGGGGTCTTTCGTTTTCACTTCAAAACTAGCCCTATTGCATTAAAAATGAAGTCTCCCATACTTACAAAATGCCGAAGTGGAGTTTTACACTTCACTCCCGGGGTCAGACTAACACCAGCTCAGGCTGCAGCTGTCCAGTCCTGGCATGAATACGCATGCGCAGTGTTTCTCATGTCAGGACTTGAAAATTTCAAAGTGCCAAAAGAGAAGCACTGCGCATGTGCAGTGTTTCTCATGTCGGGAGTTGAAATTTTCTAACTCCCGAATGTGAGTTACTGCGCATGTGCAGTACTTCATTCATGCATCGCATGAATGAGAAGCACTGCGAGCATTCGGCGGATCATCACAGGAGGGGTGAGTATTTGTAAATACTGTAAATGAAACTGCCAGGGTCGCTGCGATGATAAGCCAGCCTGATGCAGCTTTGTTCACAGGGAACGAGGCAGGTAAGTTAATAGACACAATAGAGTGTTAGAGGTGTTAGAGCATTAAGAGCCACATCCAGTGGCTGCACATCCAGTCTGCCCAATTTTTTTTAAACCACAATAATTCTAGACCCTATTTGACCCTTAATTTGCTTTAAGATTTAGGATATCCTTACATTTATCCTAAGCATGATTAAATTGTTCTACGGTGTTACCCTTTAATGCCTCAGATGGGAGGTTATTCCACTTATCAACTACCCTTCCCGTGAAGTCATTTTTCTACGCATTTCCTCCTAACCAACCGCCCTCCAGATTATGGGGTCTATTTACTTATCTTTTCAGTTTTTATGAATGATGCTGATCCAGTCTGGCTTCTCCTCACAGCGAGCCTGGAAGCTTCGTTCAGAACATTTACTATAACTCACCCCTCCGCCGAGGTGCCACAATGATCTGCGAGGTCATCGCAGGACTTCTCATTCATCCAAAGCTTGAATGAAGTCCTGCGCAATCATAGTGACTCCCATTCAGGACTTTGAAAATTTCAAGTCCCGACATGAGAAACATTGCGTAGGGTCTTCATGTCGGGACTGGCATCCAGGGCTGGATTAACAATAGGGCTGATGGGACTACAGCTCCAGGCCTTCATTGTTAATTTGGCCCAGAGCTGCTCCACAGTGACTACGCAGCAGCACTGCCCAAACACTCTAGTGTGACTCTCAGAATGAAGCTCGCTCAGCTGCACAGTGATTAGCAAGATGTTCCCCAGCGCTGGCTGCAATCACACACTGGGGGAACTTCCTCTCACAGTGTGTCATGTGACCTCCCCTGGCTGCTGGGCAGGAAATGCCCCTGCCTCTCTGTGACAGAGGGACTTAACACTGGAGTTCAAGGTAAGGTAGGGGTGTGTGTTTTGGCAATCGAGGGGGGAGAGTTAAAAATCGCTGAGTCATGAGTCATATCTTATGAAAATTAATAGAGGTAATTTCAGCATTGTGATGGAAGGAAGTAGCAAGTAACTCCTGACATTTAGCACTCTTCTAATCCATAGTTGTCTTGTTGCTGAACTTGCCTTACACTTGCATGTTTAACATTTTGTTGTTCAGTAACTTGCTTCCTACCAGGGCATGCAATTATAATCAAAATACCATGAACTTGTGAGTAACATAACTGACTACTGAATATATGACAGTAATGGGCTGTGTGTTGGGCTGTAAGCACAACCCCCACCTGTGGACGTCGGGCCCTCATACAACCCTCATGGAGTCTGTTTCTGACCGTTTGAGCAGACACATGCACATTTGTGGCCTGCTGGAGGTCATTTTGCAGGGCTCTGGCAGTGCTCCTCCTGTTCCTCCTTGCACAAAGGCGGAGGTAGCGGT